>JAECUM010012674.1:0-20327 GCA_016617855.1 Megalonaias nervosa | reverse complement strand
TATATATATATATATATATATATATATATATATATATATATATAAGCATCTATCCAGCTTTCCACTTTCACAATTAACAGTATAGTAATTAATTTATTCTTTTTTTCTCTCTTCCGTATGTTATTGCAAATCGCGAAGGTACTAGTGAAGGCTGAATGAGTGAAGGTCTTGCCCAGAAAGTGTACACCTCTTAAGTAAGTGATACCTCGAGGTTTATGTTACTTACACTTTATCATAACATTACTGGCTGTACCTTCTAAATACAAGGGGTTCCTGAGCCTGGGTGGTACAAAAAGAGAATAAATAAATTTCAGGCTGAGCGTTAGGAAGTCAGATTGAATCTGCCGGGTCGTAAACTATTGCAAACGCTTTTATACTCACCCAAGAGGGCATAGCAAACAATTAGAGCGCTATGGACGCCACGGGCAAAGGGAATAGACAATGGACTCGTCAAAGCAACGTCAGGACAGCGAATATTCCATTATACATTTCATGCGCTTCAATCTGTATACTATAGTCGCGGCCGTAGAAGGTATTTCGTGGGAGAAAGCGATTAAACAGCATAGCATTTATTGGGTGCAACGGCTGAGTAGCAGAGAGGGTGGACCCTACAAATTGGTTTCGACCAAAAGATTTAAACATGAAATCATACTAAATAAAGGCAAAAAATATAAGGTCAATAACGTTAAACCAGGATCTGTAACTGAATTACGATTCTCTCTACGTGGGTTATTTACGCTGTTACTTTTCGTGACATCTGTGTTTGTAAATGCTATGCGGTGCTCGTGCGTGTCATTTTTGCCAGTAAACCCTCTCTGCTGCTGTAATTAAACCATTGCGTTATATCAATAATGATTGGTGAAGCTCACTCAGCTAGACTAGCTCGAGAGCGACTAGAAGCAATCAAGAAATATCTACCTGTCCATGATTCTGTCAGACAAATATTACAAGAGCGTCCACAAACACAAGAAGAATTTACAGAATCCTCAGAACAATTATTTAAACCTATCACTGAAACCACTAAAGGTATTCTTCCTGTGTTGAAAAAGACCGCTGAATCAACTGAGAAAATAGCGGAGCGAACTAAAAAACAAAAAAACAATTCTACGAGAACTTCCGGAGAAAATAGCTACTGCGATGCCAACCCCGGAAATACCTAAGGAAGAAGACCAAGCGGAAGATGTTACTCAACAAGAACCAGAACAAGCACGAGTCAGGGTTAATATGTCTGATAAATTTACCGAAGATGCTATTAATTATATCACACAAGTCGAAAATATTAAACAATTAGCTAAGATTACTTCGATTGGTTATAATGATCGAGGATATGTTTTAAAGTCTGAATATGCCGATGATTTTATAAATCGCGAAACTTGGTACAAATGGATATTTCGCATATACAATGACATTGATCGAGTTCGAGTCGGCGATCCAGGATATATTGAATATATTCATGCAATAGATGAATATATTTCGTTTATGCAATTACCATCAGAACAAAAACATGATATAATTCAACAACAACAACGACAACTAACACAAAAACAACAAAAAGAACTAGAACAACGAACACAACAACGACAACAACGACAAAAAGAACTAGAACAACGAACACAACAACGACGACAACGATTGTCATCAAGAAAACAACAACCACAAAAAGAATTATCTACTTTATCACTGGATGAAGTATTTTATTCTCCAGGAGAATCCTCAGATTTATCAGGTCCCGATAAAGGGGCAACTGGAAGTGGTATTAATACAACAACTGGAAGTGGTCTTGTTACTTGTCCCGGTAATCTCCTTGCCGACGTAGATAGATTAGAAATTTTAATCGGTGGGAAACGAGCTGGTAATAATTCTCCTGAAATTATCAACGAAATCTCATCAATTTGTCAACTATTATTTACCGGTGGCATCATGAATATTAACGGTCTCTCATTAATGAAATTACCGATGATTATCATAGTGACTAAGTCACTGATTAAACAGTTAGATATAAATATTATAATAGATGATCACACATGTTGCTCAACGTGGACCAACCATGGTCAGGGTGGTAAATTCAAGATTACCTGTATACAAGACATTTTACGGAGATGGACTCGGTGATGTTGTTAAGGGTTTATTTTCGAGAATTGCCCCGAAAGCAATACCGATTGCAAAACAATTATCAATGAAAGCTATTGATGTTGTTCGTGACAAAGGTATTAGCGCTGCTGGTGACGTTACTAGTAAAACATTTTCTGTAATCAAAGATAGACTAGCACGATTAATACGACGAAAATCTCAGCCAGTAAAATTACCCAGCACTGAAGTGATGCCTGCAAGTGTTAGTAAAATAATAAATCAAGCCGCAAATCAAAAACTAGCAGAGTTAGCTGATGAAAAGGAAAACAACTTAGCAGCAAGTCTGATGGCAGGAAGTGGTCTTCGTATTAGACGATGACCAATAACATAACATGTTCAAACGTGTACCTGATCCCGCATTTGACATGGATGCGCCAGTTCTCAAAAATGAATCTGTGCGTGATTATCAATATTATTCTTACGACGCACGATTACCCAATCAGCGCGGACGAATTGAATTACAAGTTCAAGATACAAGTAGATATTTCTTACCATTTATTGAAGTAGAAGGTGAAATTTTAAAAACAGATAATACTGAATAGGGAGCTGATATTAGTGTTGGTTTTGTTAATAATGGTATCATGGCGTTGTTCGACAGCGAGGCGTACATGATCGATGGAAGAAATATTGAATCGATTCAAAAAGATGTTGACGTTGCCACGACGATACTTGGCCTTGCAAGATACAGCGACGATTATTCAAGATCAGCTGGTCCATCAATGATGTTTACCAAGGATACTTCTGATTATCCTGAATACAACCAGTATGAAATAGGACGACCAATGAACTTTGCTAGAAATGCCAACGCTGATGTGCAAAGTATGATTATTAATGTCGATCCAGATTTCAACTTAGTATTTAGATCACGTCGAGCAATGTTTCAGGGTGGAAGCAGAAGATTTTCTTCCGCGATTCCACTATCACATATTTTTGGATTCTGCAGACACGTACGAAAGGTCATTTTTGGAGCCAAACATACAATTGTACTCGTACGAAAAGCAACCGACGATGATGCAACATGGCGACCCGCCGGTAATGCTGGTAAAGTAATACTGACAAAACTTTCATTGTGGATGCCAGTAATGACTCCAGCAATATCCGAAGAAGATCGGTTACTCGCTTTCATGAGCAGCGGCGGCAAGTCAACGCTGTCTTGGTTAACAACAACCACAGAAGCTGTTCAAAGCACAATTAATGGTTTATTTACATGGCAGATAGCATCACAACAGGGTATTCGTTGCGCTTCAAAATGCTGCACGAGTAAATGATCAAACGCGTAGTACAATGGTATTTGACAAACTCGGTGTTACTGAAGTTTCATTAAGAATAAACGGACATCAAGAACCATCGGAGGATATTTTGTTAAATTTTGATCAAAATCTTGTAGCGCATGCGTACCATCGTCTGATGTCGTTTATGGGACGTGATCAAAATATTGATACTGGTTTACAACTATCACAGCTGGATTTTACAACACTGTACCCGACTTATTACTTTTCGCTGGAACATTTGGATTTGTTTAGGCAGTCTGTCGTTGATATTCACTTTCGAGCTCGTGTTAATAGAGTTGTTGGAGATTTTCCTAATTACAGAGCAATCGCTGTTATATTATCCGATAAAACAATGTTACTTGAAGGTGTTGGCGGACGAATGAGAGTCGTTGATACTCCCGTAGAAAATATGCAAGTGTTAATTTAGAAGTCAGAAATATATCATAAATGTCATATCATCATGTTAGTGTCAGTCTGACCCCGGGTCAGATTAAACGATTATAATCACCGTTAGCATCACGATGCGGAACAAAAATATCATTAAAACAAGAACAAATGAGCGGTGCAAATAAATTATCGTTGACTGAACGTCAGTTTAAGAGATTCAACGAAGCTAAACACGCCAACAAAGGAATACGATTAAATCTTTCCGTGGGTGCAATCAAGGATACTATTAAAACCGGAGGAATATTTCCGCTTCTCGCAGCTATTCCAGCATTAATAGCCGCAGCCGCTCCAGCTGTTGCAAAAGCTGCTGCGTTAGGTGCAGTTGGGACGGCTGCTGGAATGGCATTAAAGAAAGCAACAGGAAAAGGATAATAAAAAAAAGGAAACGAAGAGGTCACGGTCTGAGACTTCCAGGGTCTCGACCAAACAACGTTTCGGGAAAAGGATTAAGAATTCCAGGTACTCGCTGATTTTTCCGATGTCTAACTTTGATTTATTCGATGCTGCTGCGCGATTAAATATAAAGAGTTTCAGAGGTGTTTTTATGCGTGATTAATTACCGAAAAATCCAAATCTGTCAGAAACAGGTATTATTAATCTTGATAAAAGCTCGGGTCGTAGCACTCACTGGGTTGCATATGCAATTGATCCACGTCGTATTGTTTATTTTGATTCGTATGGGTTGGCGCCACCAAAAGAATTTTTAAAATATATTGACAGACTTCAAAGTATTCCAGTCTGGTATTCAACGCTACCAACACAAACATTAACGGATCCACCGATATGTGGCCGTCAAGCACTAGCAGTACTTGATGCTGTATCAAGATCAACGAAACCACCTCATAAAGCTGTAAATGAATATACATTAAATAATCGCTAATCATATAATGGTTGATATTTATGGAAGATCTTCTACTAGTGCTCGAACCGGCAAGAGCAAAGAAGATATCGATTTATCAAAATACGCCACCAAAGACGATCTTGCTGATATTATGAATTTATCTGGATTTGACCGAGATGAAGTTGTTATTTTTAAGGATAAATTAGGTGTTTTAAAGACGAGCAATATCAAGTGGATCGATATAATTCGTAGAGTTCTTCGTGCTACCACGGATAATATTCCAGTATTTACTGACGGTGGTAAAATCAGAGACTCAAATGTATCAATCGCAACTATCAGAGATGAAATTTAAAAAAGTGTCGCTGATCGTTTAAAATCCGCCGGTGATACAATGACAGGTGAACATAACATGAATAGAAATAAAATCGTTGCTTTAAGAGAACCAGCAGGTGATGAAGATGCCGCAACAAAAAAAATATGTGGATGATAAAAATATTCCTACGACAACTTCGTTGTCGACGATCAATGATGGAATGACCGCATTTAGAACTGAATTTTATAATCATGTACAACTGTTTATGAATTTCCGCAGAAACGTAAACAAAACCACTAATGAATTTTTTGGAAGTCCACCAACCGTTGATATTAAACTCGCCGACATTAATACAAAACTCAATGTTATTGTCAGTAGAATTCCTAATATCGTTCAAAAAACCAATCTGATTAAAATTCCACACAAACAAATTAGCAACATCACGTACACGGTGGCGTCTGGGGTATCAACGTGGACACCGATCGATAACACTCTCGAACATACCGCAGAAGTAACTGGGTTATACAGGCTGTCCATGTATGGTTGGGAAATTATTGCGGCCATTTCATCATCACTGAATGTATATCATAATCCTCTACTGGTGATGCTAAACAAGGACACCAAAGAAACATTTACGTTGACATCAACGGAAATACCCCCGAGACGTTACTGGTGGTGTTTGGAATTTATCGCTGTGTTAGACAACAATTAAAGTATAATGATAGACGTTAACAGATACAGATACGATCAAGTAACGACATGGCAGAATAAACTAAAAACCATCATCAATAATTATACAACAAAAATAAAGAAATATCGTAGACGTGCGGTTGTCGTTGATATCATCGTTTATTCGGTTTCCGCGATCGTCGTTGGAACCGGCGTAGTATTATCAACTTTGACGATGACGGCGCCGATCGTTGTAACAATCATTGTTTCATCCTCATCCACGATCGCTGACATATTTAATATTATCGAGTAAAAGATAAATACGTGCACGAATGAAAAATTGAACGAGTACATGATGAAATTACACACAGCAACGACCGCATACTCTAAATTATCATTAATGATTTTTTCGTCGCTTAATGATGGAATAATATCTGACGAAGAATTCAGTATTATAATGGTGATCTACAATGAAGTATTCCATAACGATGTTTGGATGAAAAAATTCCTGAACAGGATTTAAAACAATAATAGTATAATAATGACAATGTCATTGGAATTATTACAACAGATCGTCACTAATACTGCTCCGGTAAGAACCACAATGATATCAGCGAGTTCAACTTGTCCTGAATTCAGTATTAATTTTCCGACCGCAATACCAGCTTCCGAGATAGCGCTAGCGCAATTACGGGTTTATTATAGTAGGCCCAATATTAGGTCGACATCGTTTGGTGGACTACAACCGAATAATTCATTAGTATTTGCAAGTAAAAACAAACCCGATGGAACTCCTGATTGGCAGGTAGTTAGTATTCCAACGGGCAGTTATCAAATAGAACAGATCAACGAAGAATTTCAGCGCAGAATTAAATCCATCACAGGAAAAGAATCAAAGATTGCCATTACCGTCCACGAGCCAAAGTTATCATCGGCCGTTGAAATATTATCACCGGATTACGCCGTGAATATATATCAAAGTTCGATTAGAACTGTATTAGGATGGTTAGAGATTGAACCTGTTGTTGATGGTCCACCAGAACCACGACTAGATGAATTCCTCACGATGGAGCAAAAATTCACAAAAATGCGTGAACACTTTGGGATTTTTTATGCGCGGAATATTTTCTTCGCAAGACGTGGCATTCAATATCCTGTTATAGATGATTTTCAAATCCATCACAGTGATGTCCCCATTCGATATGATGTAATTCGTATTTTAAAAATAAATCAGAGAATGATAATTGAATTCGATCAGGCCCACGTACAAGCAAAAAATTTTATTACTAGCCTGATACAGCACTATAGTGAGGATACAAAAATAAATTTAATCGAAATGATTCAACGCATGAATGCGATAGTATCTGAAAATAATTTACTAAAAATTACTGCGATTATAAACGTTCAATTCACAGGAGAAGAAAATCATCCAGCAGTCGAAATGATAAATAACGAGTATAAAACTGTCAAAATCGAACTCGATATCCCCGCGCTTTTTCCCAGAATCCTCGAATCATGGAGAAAAATATCCCCACCAGCAAGTATTCTCCGATACAATAATAATCCATACAGCGAAGGCCGTCACATTTCACCGAACATCGTCAATATCACATCAACGATCGCTGTCAATCTAGTATGTGATGTTATCGACGGTAGTTATCAAGTTGACACTGAAAAATCCAATCAGGCCCAACAAGGGTACATTCTCTACTCATTTACCCCTCAAGTCCCCCCAGGTTATTTGATTGTATCAGAACCAATCAACGTTGTTTATCTAAAATGTCATAATCACTCTTATCTTTAGCCAGTAACTCTTCCGTCATCGACATAATATCTCTCAGCTGTTTTATACGAGCGTGTACGAGTCTTTTCGTTTCGTATTCGTGAGATAATTCTGACCTAACCTTTTCGATGGCCCGTGAAAGAGGAACAAATAATTTCACTTGCGTATCCGTGATTGCTGCCAGCGATCGTAACATCGCCTGCTGAATTAACTTTATGAATCTATAATCGGAAGGCAACGTATATCTATTTTCTGATTTTTTTGAATTGTAATGATTCAAAATCGCTCGTTATTTTTTCAGGATCAAGCTCATCAGATATTTTTATACCGCTGTGTTGTAATTGTTTAATAGCAGTAATAATTGATGTGATGTTTTCGTGATTCATTATTTTTTATATTATAAATTATTTGTTTAATAAATATTTCTGAATAAAAATAAAAATAGAAAATCTGAGTGAATTCGCAATATTGCTGGGTATATTACCCATCAAATTCAGAAAATCTGACTGAATTCGCAATATTGACGGGTAATATACCCATCAAATTTATAAAATCTGACTGAATTTCATAAAAAAATAAATTTTTATTATAATAAAAATATATTCTGAATCTATAATAAAAATATATTTTTGAATCAGATAAAAGTAAAAATATATTTTTGAATCACATAAAAGTAAAAATATATTCTGAATAAAAATAAAAGTAAAAATATATTCTGAATCAGATAAAAGTAAAAATATATTCTGAATCAGATAAAAGTAAAAGTATGTTCTGAATCACATAAAGTAAAAATATATTCTGAATCACATAAAAGTAAAAATATATTTTTGAATAAAATTAAACAGCAGCGATGATGATCAGTCTACCATTACACTGGGTCCCTTCTGCCGGTAAAGTCTTTTGCCAATAAGATCCTAGGAGTCCTTGTTGGGGGCATCAAGCCACAGGCACTCTTCATGGTTAAGACCTGTCTTATGGTTTACAGGCATCTTATTGAGACTTTTTGGTAAAGCGGACATTCTTTCTGAATGCCCCTATGTGGGTACCCTTCAGTGAGGTCACAAGGTCACGACTTCACATCATCCTGCTGTTTATTTTAGGACGCAAGCGCATATAGTACCCCCCCCCAATCAAACCCCGGGGTAAGTGCAAAACTGCACTCGCCACGTTGTCTGACGTTGGCGAGGGTTACATGAGGCTTTCTTGCATGCGCCCCAATTATTAAAATAAGTGGTATCCTAGGGCCACAAACCACCGACATGTATCAGTCATGGGGAACCGAACTCAAGACCTCGAGTACGAGAGTCAGACGCGATAGCAATGCACCATGTTCCACTTGCAAATATACGTTTCAAAAAAATAACTATATAAGCATTGGCGCTGTCACCTTGACTATGTCAAGGATGATCAGTATTTTATCAGATTCTGAATAAAATGCAAAAATAATTCACAAAATCTGTAATTTTATATATTTCTGCCGTTTCTGCCTTGTTAAAATATTATATTTTAAAGCTAGCCAGAACTGTGTTAGTAAATGAGTTGGATCGATATTATTCTGGTATATTCCTCCTACTACAATGATGCATGTAGTCTGCTGCGATCGATATGTGAAGCAGTTATGTACAATATCGGCCTATGACAGATTTATCTGTCCTATGATATAATATCACGGCTGAGGTTTCTATGTTTGTTTGAGGAAAGTATATATCATTAATAATATATATTTTCTGCAATTAATACTTCCACATAGTTGAGATATCTGGACTGGAGAGATATTCAAGCATTACGATTAGACTGTAGTACCATAACTGCTTGATTACTCTATCAGTGATGACAGAGTTATCTCGCTTCATTGTACATCACGAGGTGGAGACGTTGAAAAATTATTCCGGTGGTGGATTTCATAGGACGGTTATTTAGCGAATCTGAGACCGTTATCGTTAATAACGGATAACCACAGTCATTATATATTATTATGAAAATGTGGTGATCCGTTATCAAATTCAGGCAAATTTTTATGTGAATTCTTATCACTGAATATAAATATATGGTCATGTATACGCAATAACAAAAAAAAAGGGAGACAACTACTTGATTGCTCTATCAGCGATGACGGATTTATTTTGCTTCATTGCATATACCGGAACGTGATCTTTTGTTTTAATTTTTTTGAAAATGATGATTTGGTAATATTATCTGCAACAAGTTGTACTGATCTCGAGTGATTACCAAAATATTTCCCAGCCGCATTCATAGAATTAAAAATTCTCTCTTCACTAGTCTCTGTATTTACGGATTTAACAACTCTCTTTCCAAACATTTTACATCTCCCAGCATTTCCAAGTGCAGAATTCTGACTTGGTGTAACAGCTTCAAGATTACATAAAGAGTTATTTTGTTTATTACCGTTAATATGATTAATTACAAGTCCATTTTCGATCAGTCCATGAAAATACTCGAACACGAACCTATGGGAATATTAATGTTTATTTCCCTTTGTATTAAGTATAAGATAACCAGCATTATTAACATAACCGACTGGTTTTTTCAATTTGCAGTTTCTGTTGACACCATTACGAGACGCTTCATAATTTTTAATGATAGGGTGCTTTACAAATTCATTTTGCTCCATTTATATATAATATTATTTGTCTAAGTGATTATTTTGAAATCTGACCAGATAGTCTTCAGCGGTTTTTATGGGAGATTCACCTGACGACTTCTTATTATAATATCGTTTTAGCTCTCTGTATCTTTTACCACCGCATTGCACATATAACCGTGTTTCTCCTCTGACTCCAACACCGCATCGTAAACACGGTTTCGGTCCTAGACTACCTTTTCGAAAGCTTTGCAAGTGTCAACCACAAAATTCATTTACGCATGATTTATTACAAGGAAAAGAAAATCCTATCATAAGCCATCGGCATTTATTGTTTGTCTGAATCATTATATATACAATTAAAGTTTAATTAAACATATATTTGCTTTAAATATTGTATGGAGGAATTTGAGAGATTATTCATAATTGAACCTTCCGCCGTCTCGGCGGAAGCAAGATTTGATCTTGACAAACTCAATGACTTCGCCATCGGGAAATCTAAATTTAATTTTTCGATGCAAGATCTGGCTTTGATAAATAGAGATATAATCGATCCTATCCGTGAAGCCAAGAAAGAATTTCGCAACGATGGTGCGGCTCATACTTGGTCGACATTCAGGATCATGAACGACACCAAAGGTGTTGTCGATGCTAGAAAGAGTGACGAACGAAGTAAAAATATTATTAACTATCTCGACAATCAGCGGTATATTATTTTAGTAAAATTTATTGTGCAGACAGATAATGACACTTGGATTATCCGTGATAAACGTGAACCTGTACGACTTCATACTGGAAATAATACGGTTACATTAAATAAACAATCAAAACCAGGAATATTGACTGGTATTGATAAACCGTATTATGAACGAGAGTATCCTGTAACGACAGTTATTTATGTGATATATCCGCTAAATGATAAACCTAGCGTTGATAATCTTAAACCAATGAAATTGTCAAGGGGACTAAACTGCGTAGCTGAGCGAGTTATGGAACATTTCTCAAAAGCAATATGCGGAAACGGTTTAACTGATTTAAGACGTAAAAAAAATAAATGCGTGGGCAGAAACAGTTAAAGATACCGGAGCATCAATCAATGATGATGCTAAGCTAGAAAAGAAATTGAGATTTCCAATAACAGTAAAAACACTAACCGGAGAATTTTTGTACAAACCAAAATATACAAAAAATGGAACCCCTATAACAATCATTGATCATAACGCACATGCATGGACTGATGATGTAACAAAATTTCCACGAGATAGAATAGTCAGATTTTATGACGATATTCGATGCTATCAGCGATATCAGTAAGAATGATCCTGTATCTGTTTGGTTATTTCAGAGTTCAGAATCCGTGAATTAAGATCAATTTGTAAAACCTAATGGAGAGATTTACCGTAGAGAATCTCTCCATGAAGAAATGAAGAATCTTGCACTGAAATATAATTCTAATGATGTTGAAGTTGAAAGATTATTGAATAATTGTTTTACAGTTCCATCAGTTGCTGCTCACTTCGCTCAGAAGAAAAATTCATGGAAACCAACACGATCAGATTCCTTGAAGATATTCAGCATAGTTGTGTCGAATATGGACATGGCGGATTATGGAATACCAAATACGATCATCGTAAAGTTATATCGGTTGATATGGCTGCGTGTTATCCTGGAAGTTTTCTTGGATACGGAGAATGTTCTGAATATTTCAAGAGATTCGGACATCCGACACATGAAATGACAAGAGTTGCGATAAATGGACCATTACCTGAATTTGATTTAACTGGATTCGCTTGTGTAAAATCATTTAAGTTTTGTAATAATCTTCATCCGATCGTTTGTGTGTGTTTGGTAGACATTTTGCAGAAAAATATTGGGTTCCAATAGTGCTATTACGATATTTGCTTGATACTGAAATCTTAATGTCGTTGAGTGTAAGTGAAGCTATTACATCATATCATCCGCAGAAACAAGTTTGGTTACCACAACAAAAGAAACATTCACCGACAGATCCAGATGAAGAATGGGATAAAATTGATTATTGAAATAAAGTTGCAAAAGATTTCGGTAGAAAAATAATTGGTAAATTTACTCAAGGTGGTTCGTATGATCATAAAAGACATTGTACAAGATTAATCATGGATGATGCTGAGTTAGATTATATAATTACTGATACAACAAACAAAGGGACATTTATAAGCAGAAGTAATGCTTATTTGTCAGACGGAATTAAATTAGGTACAGTCGTGAATTATATCGATGGTGAGTCACCACAATTTGCTCATTTAAGATCTTCTATGCTCGCTTACGTTTCTATAAATTTGTTATCGATGATAAATAGATTTCCTTGTTACGCTGTCAGAGTTGCTACGGATTCATTTTGTATAAATAGCGCGTACGTGGATTTGGTAAAACCGTTACTCGGTAATGGTGAATGAGGATCATGGAAAATAAAACACGAAAGTATACTCGATTATTCTGAATCAGCAGATGTTGATATCAAAGACATATACTACGGTAATGACAATCAAATACCAGTATCAACATCACCATCTGTATTTGATCCCGTGGCCAGACATAAAACCATTTATCTCAATGGACCTGGAGGTTCTGGTAAAACAACACGTGCCATTGAATTATTTTGGAGTTTAGGTATGATTGTGTTGACACCTACACACAGACTAGCAAGAGAAATAAAACAACGAGGAGTAAAATCGTGTACATACCATAGTTTCTTCAGATGGTGTGGAGATACGTGGACACCTGAGCGAATGGGTGAGAAATATATTCCCAAAATCATCATCTGGGATGAAATTTGTACAGTATCGTTAGAAACACTAAAAATATTTCTTAATTGGTTAGTAACGAAAAATACTGCGATAATTATGTGCGGCGACCATGGTCAACCACCACCTCTCGTCGGTCAATCTCCCCATGAGTGGTTAAAAACGTTCGTTGATTATTATGAAGAAATAAATGATGATCATAGAGCTATTGATGAACCTCTGAAAGAATTTTAAAGATTAATCAGACTACAGCCAGATAGAATACAATGTGAGATAATGCGTGAAATAATTCTGGAAACTCCAGTGAATGATTTTTTAAATTTATGGAGACGAAATGATTTAATAGTTGCGAGTAGAAAAATAGTTCGTGATGAATTGCAAGAGAAATTACTTCTGTTACATAAAGAAAAGTTTTCAAATCTACCTGTACCATTATGTTATCGCCCAGCTGATACTCGACGACAGAATATTGAAGTTGAAATTCCAGGAACAAATGAAAAACAAAATCTTGAATTGAATGATATTGTTTTGGTTGATGTTGATGTTGTTGAGAGCGCGTTGATCATGGATAAAACTCCATGGAAACTGGGATATGCCATAACAATTCACTCGTCACAAGGACTAACTATTACTGATACAAATATCTGGATTGTCGATGACAGAATCGAGTGGTCAAATTTAGTTTATCTCGCAGTATCTCGAGTCAGAAGAATATCTCAACTACACAGGGTTATTGTAAATGCTACAGAAAACAATAATCAAACTGCTAGAGACAACAACGAAGTTGTTGTTGGTGTAATAAGAAAAAACTATTTGGTTATAAGCAATATGACAAAAAAAAAATAATCGTGATTTTGATATTGATACTGAATTAATTATAACACTAAAACAACGACAGAAAAATCATTGTGCAATTTGTAATTGTAGTATGCTATGGGAATATTCGAGTAATAATCCAAGACAGTTTACCGTAGACAGAATTAATAGTGATCTTGGTCACACACGTGATAATGTCATATTGACATGTCTTGAATGTAATCGACGTCGGGGCGCTAATTTATAAAAGTGAACGTGGTGATAATTGTGTGTCTTCAGGAATTACTTGTAATTGTTCACGTACAAATCCACGCTGAGGAGCATTTGAATCCAGCCTGTAGATGGCGGGTCTACCCGTGGATCTAGCCACGCTAGAAATTGTATGTGTAGTCACACTCCAGATAGGATCAGTTGCTCTTTTTTTACCGCCTTCAAGTTCACCAGGTTCATATAAATATCTTACAGTTACATTACCTAGTACTTGTTGAGAGGAAGATTCACGTCGTTGTATTGGTATATATTTCCTTGTAATTGCATTAATAGGTTTCATAGAAGTTGCACTAGTAATCTCATTAATTAACGCAGCTATCACATTTGGTAATCTTGCAACCCATTCACGAGATCTCTCCCCGGACTTAAAGTCAGTGGATATTTCCTTTGCATATTGATATCCAAATAACCGCTCAGCAAGTGTTCGATTAAATCGTTCAACGATTGCCTGATCACGATGAATTTCAGTGTGTCCTCGTCTGATTTTAACGTTATGTTTTTTCATCAACGATAATACTGCACCAAGAAATTCTTTACCAGGATCAACCTGTAATAGCTGTGGCCATCGTAGACCACCTTGTCGTCCGGATCCTCGTTGATAAATTCGTTCAAACGCAGATGCAACTTCAGTTGCTGTCTTTGTTGACAGTGGTTCTGCTTCTTTATATCTACTTGCAACGTCAATGACAGTTAACGCGTATTTGTACGTGCGTGATTGACGTCCATGTGTTTTAATAGTATCATGTGGTAAAAACAAAATATCTGCTTGATGAACTTCATTGGGAACGCTGACATCAAAATACGCGTACTGAAGTTTTTTAGGTGGACGTAGATATATTTGCCATATTGCCTGTCGTGCTAACCACGCTGCAGCACCAGCACGTGAGACTTTTGCTGCTGTAGCGAGTTTACTAATAGCTGCTCTGCCTCTCCAATATCCCTTTGGGCTATAATAAATGGACTCCATTATAATAGTTATATAATTAATTACCCAGCCCCTAGCATTATTTTACCTTTCATAGCAGTTTTTACTAGAAAACTAACGAGTTTTTCTCTGAGAGATTTATCAGGTATAGAATTTAACGCATGAATCAGTTTCATATCTGCGAGATGCCGTTGTTGTAAATCTTTACTTTAATACGCAACATCATGAACGTGACACGCTTGATCAATCTTGTTTATTGGATACTCTCCAGGTCGCGGTTGATCTTGATCATTAAGTCGAATATCAAGTCGAGTTCCAGGACCACAATAATTGTATCCGGGTAAAACATTTTCCCCGGGATATTTTGCCCACGGAACCCCTGGTAACTTTCTCAATGAAGCGGCGATATCACCTCATGTCGCTGTGTTTGAAATAAATTTGTATTTTTTTTTTGTACCACATTTTTCACACTTACCTGTAAGTGCGCGTCTTTTATTTTTTGTTATTATTGTTGTTAATCCAGTGGTGGCCGTGGCTGCCCTGCATCGAACACAATATAAATTCATATTATTTATCATATGGATATAATTGACTTTTCGGCGACACGAAAAAAAGAGCCAGTCAAGCATCACCCAGCGCTACCAAATTCTATCAGAATGATAATAATAGGTCCATCTGGATCAGGCAAAACACAGTTATTGCTTAATTTGATAATGAGATGGCTCAAATGGGATAAATTATATTTAGTAGCTCCATCCGTGGATGATCAGCGATGCTATGATGTACTTAAAGATTTCAATGAAAATGCAAAGTTGCTGAATGAAGACAGTGACAGTGATGAAGTCAGTGTTATTGATTTTATCACTGATATTGATGAAGCGCCATCTGTAGATGACCTGTATGGACGTATTAATAATTTAGTAGTGTACGATGATGTCATGCTTGACAACAATGAAATCCAGCTAGGATATTTTCCAGACGTAGACAAAAACACAGACGTGATTTATGTTACATAGCGTTATACACAAATTCCAAAAGTGATCAGAGATAACTGTAATATTTTAGTTGTGTTTAACGGAGTTGATAATCATACGCTGCAAAATATTTATTACACTTGGTGTTCCGGGGACATGGACATGAACAAATTTAAAAATTTCTTTGCACACGCGCAAGCTACTCCGTTTGGTTTTATAACAATAAATTTGCATGATCCCGGGTCGAGATATCGTAACGGACTTGATACAATATTTGGATAAAAACCACAGCAGCAGAGAGGGTGAACTGACAAAAAAAATGAGTGTGAGACGCAAACAAAAACACGCCTAAAATTTGAAAAAAATATGTCAACGAACGAGTAACAAAAACGAACTAACCCTGTCGATTTTTTTTTATTAAAATATATTCGGTTAGCGGATTCGGTTTAACGTTACTGACCTTATTTTAGCCCTTCATAGGAACCTTTATTTTTGCTAACGGACCCTCAGAAAAAGTTGTAGGGTCCACCCTCTCTGCTGCTGGCTGCCTGCCTTTGTCGCGGCCCTAACAGGTGAGATAAAGCAGCTCACCGATAAACATCTTTTACATGCCTTTCGTGAAACTGTGCTTTCACTAACGGGGCTGATTACCCCTTAAGAGAACCTCTTGCCCGCATATACCATAATGCATCCGTCTGGTTCCTCCGTGTGAAATGTTCCATCACATTCTCTTCATTTAGTGCCTATACGTGTTTTAATTTTTATTGATGTATTTATTTCCAACATTTTTAAAACGTTTATGTCAATTAGTTGGTCATGCAGAGATAAGTATTCTTGCCAGAAATATGCCTTGTATGTCGTCTTACTTCAAGTTATTTTTTTTCCCCAATATTTCCTTTTCCAGCAAATCTACCACTTTATTGTTAAACTAGATTTTTTTCCTCTTTAAGCTTTTTCTTTTCAGGTTCACGCTCTTGAAATATTTATCAAAATTAAGAATTGTTGATGCCACATCCCCTTGCATTTTTACTTTTTCAGCCCAGCTTATTGTCTTTGTATACTGCTTGCAGATCTAATATGGTTTACTATCACTGGTTGTGAACATAACTTATATAAGCACCTTTGAAGGGAAATATCTTTCTCCTATATTGTGTGACATGCAAACATACTGTTAATTAAAGAGTCTTCAATTCAGTGTAGATTATATTCGTCTTGTCTATATTGTTTTAAATATCGTTCCGTCCATCTGAATACATATGCAAACATGAAGAGAAAACTATATTCGACAGATTGTTTAAAGTGAAATAAAAAGGATTGCACCATACAGGACAAGAATATTATATTTTTAACAAATTCAACGTTTTTAAAAATTATAAACGTTTTTAAAAATTATAAACTTTAAGAATGATTTCACATGTATTTAAATCTTCAAATCCAAATAGCTAGTTTTCAAACGCTAATTTACATAATGAATTACGATGTTAAGTTTTCAATTTTTGTTTTCCATAAAAAATTTTGTGGGCTGATCTTACAAACTTTACGCTATACTTATATGTTCACTTAGATTTAGTTGAATACAAAATTGCAAATGCGCCCATATGAAATACACAATTTATCCTTTCTCATACGTCACCTTTTCCATCGTATTATTAATAAGGATATTTGCAGCTTATTTCAATAATTTAATTGTTTACTGTAATCTTGATTTTTCATCATCCCTTAACTTTTATTAATTTCGAGCCTTTAACCACATAGGCGTTATTTCTATATGTCTACATTCTTGCCTTCGTGCTAAACTGCTTAATTATTTATAACATCTCTACGACAAAAATTGAATTTAAAAGCATGTAGCTTTGTGCCTTTACTTTGCCGTGTAAACGAAAATTCATCTTATTTTTAAAGATGTGAAGAAAACAAATTTTTTTTTGAAACTGCCAATCGTTCACTACGGTCTGCCAATCTCAGCGTGTAACCGCCTCTGGACTTCTAGAAGCACATGATCGTCCCTGGGAGAGGATTAGTCACATGTTCGCAGACTGTTCTTACATTAACTCAGGATGTCACTGAATCCACTCAGTTAAACGCTTAAATTTACCACCGGTTAGAGTCCGTAGTGGAAAGGATAGAAACTTTAGAAATATTTCAACCTGCAGACATATTGTGAATGTCTCAAACTTTATTTATTTATTAAGATTGAGTCCGGCCAGCAAAAGCTGTGCAGTGATATTTAAGTTTACCATGGCCTAGTACTGAGTATATGTTTACTACTAAAGTTAGATTATAAGAAACTATCAACAAAAACAAATGGCTATCCATACATTGATAATATCAACCTACGTACGTCCGATTAGTTCAGGCATTTGTAAATGCGGTGCTAATGCCCAAGTTTTCTGACAGAAGTCCTGTATGAATGCAGGGAAGTATCCATCCTGTAGGATGTGTCGTGATATATTGTGAATGTAAACAGTACTTAAATGTAGGTGGCTCTACTAATGGGAAAAATCGAAACTTTTATTTTCTTTTAAAGCGCATATAAATTAATTTGAATGAATTCATTTCGCTACTAACTCACACGTAAAGAAATATGCAAAAATATTAAAAATTTACTGTTATTCAGCATTTCTTATATACACGCTACTATTTCAACGAATGTTATGTTGACATGTATACTATTTAGTTCGATCAGTTTACTTCCTTGTTTTGCAAAGTACAATATATAATGTAACGCGCTTATAAGCATGACGTCCATTTTACTCGTGCGATTGACAGACGACTCTCTATCAGTTCTTCTTAAAATTATATTGCATTTACAATAAAGGACTGTGCCGTCAAAGTCGGTGGATTGGTATAGGACTGTGCCCTCTAAGCCGTAAGACTGGTATAGGTTTCTGTGAAGGTCATAAATAGGTCTATTCCTGATAAAAGAAGAAGAGGCGAAAAAAACATCATGGGCTGTTCATCGTCAAAATCAGCTGTAGGGTCAACAAATCTTGAACCTAGTCCATGGAAGGTAAGACCACATTGGACATCACACAGTACTTGTATATCCTATTCTTGCTGTTTTTGTTTGTTCTTTTTCTTAAAATAATTAACATCCATGCACTTTATTTGCTCTGTACAAGCTTCTCTCTTAATTTAATTGACATTCTCGGAGACATTTTTCTTCCAAGAAACAGTGTTAATAGTTTTGTTTCTAAGCAATATATGTTGTTTCTAGCACATTTTGTCTGCCGAAAATGCTTCAAATCTATTTAAAGTTCATTGGGTCCGTATTCATAAGCTAATAATGTTGTTTTGTTTTAGTGTTCATTTGTTTCTGCAGCCCCTTAGTTCTTATTTCAGTATCCTATGCCACAGAATTATCATTAACCATTCTACTATTTTAAATTGCGATATCAGCGTGAACGATGAAAACGAATGTGAAATAAACCTCAAATGCGATTCAGTACAAAACACTCAATAATTGACATAAATAAATTTTAAATTCTATCAATCAGTACTAGTGGACTGACATTAAATTCAAATATTTGTTTCTTTGCACGTTGAGCTTTAATAGTGTTATAAATTTATGAACTCAAATTACAGAATATTGTTGGAAAACCCAAAGAATGGTCAAGGGTCCATTTCTTTCTATACGTACAATTAAGTCGGCTCGTTTTCCTGAAACAAATAAACTCTAATCCCATGTCAGTCGAGTTAATAACACGTTTTAAATACGACTATGATACATTGGAAATCACTGAGTCATCAAAACCCTAGAATGGAATGCAGCCTAATATTACAATTTATGTATTTTTATGTACGATATCAAACTTAATTGTCTGGGGCTAGCACACAATTCAACTTGCTGTATTGTACCTCACATATTTAAGTTTATGCCTTGCCCTGTGTAACTGGACCTGTCAATGAAATCTATATGAACCCCCAGGTCTGTTTCTGTACACAAGTCACACCTTGCCTTCTTTCCCCTCACTAAAGGGTCCCTACTTATTCGATATAACTTAATAAATATAGCATGGTGACGAAGGGCCTCATGTCAGTCAATATACCCATTTGGGACTTCGGTCCATATGCCCTATTTAGGGGTGACTCGTTAGTCCATGAACGCAAATTAAGCAAATGAAGCAATCAGTACAATGCAGTGTTTGTTAAATATTGACCGATTGTTGAATTAGAAGTTGGATATACTACTATATATATATATATATATATATATATATATATATACCATATATATATATATATATATATATATATATATATATATATATATATATATATATATATATATATATATATATATATATCGTTTCAACATTAGGTTATATTTCGACAGTAGGCTATCGCTTCTATATTCTCTAATTCTCTGATGAATTTACACTGATTAATCATTAGCGTCACAATAAAAAAATGATGAATGTAATAATCCCCATCAACTAAATGCATTAGACATTGTGCAGAACTTCTCTCTCTCTCTCTCTCTCTCTCTCTCTCTCTCTCTCT
>JAECUM010012673.1:0-53945 GCA_016617855.1 Megalonaias nervosa | reverse complement strand
ATAGGTAGATAAAACACTGTGTATGTATATATATATATATATATATATATATATATATATATATATATATATATATATATATATAGACACACACATATACATAAATAAATGCAATAAACTGACAATGAACAGTGCAAAACTAGTATCTAACTAGCCTGAGTTCTTTCGACTCTTAATGAGTCTTTTTCAAACGCAAATACAAAACAGAGACAAGACAAACAAATAAAACACAAAAACCATTGTGTTTGCAAAACTGTACATGGCTGGTTCTACAGGAATTAAACCTTTAAATTTATTTTGTTTCAACTAGTTTATTTCAACTTGTTGTGGATGCTTGAAAATATTTTTATTGACATAGAAATCGACAAGCCATAACAACAGCTGTTGTTTTATGTAAATTTATGTAAGCACAAATTATATCCCGGTTATTTCATTGTCATAGTAGTAATTATAGGCTATTAAGCAAATTTAGAGAGGTTGTTGTCAGTTTATTGCATTTATCTTAATCAATCCCTGACACACGTGAACCTTGCTGGATCCAGTGCACTTGAAAAGACTGTTATTCGCCATATGATTTGTATTATATATATATATATATATATATATATATATACACACACACACACACACACACACACACACACACACACACACACACCACTAAAATGCGTGCTACCGGGCCAACTGTACAAATCGGCTAAAGTTCTACTAAGATCATGACTAGCAGTACCGGACCATTTCGGCAACTGCCAATATCATGACTAGCACTTAACAGGAAAATTTAAAATAATTGAGAATTGGGGAATTTGTGATTTTTTTTGGGGCATGCGGCATGAATACGTGAATCGCTGTAGAAAGTCGCGAAATTCATGCCAAAATCGTGAGGGTTGGCAGCTATGCTAGACCCTACAATGTCTGCCATTACCCCATGACACGTGTTCGCTTATGGTTTCAAACTGATTTTACCTAGAAAATAATGCAAACAAATCACTTAAAATGTTCAACCAAAATATGAAAGTGCTTTTCTACTCTTAAAAGAAAAACTGAAGTTGTTTTCGCTTTCCAAACAGAAGAAGGCAAAGTTTAAAATGTTTATGTGACTTACTCTACCACTCTGCCCGGTAGTGTCGCCCCTGCTAGAGTCTTACAATAACTTAACTTTTTGTTATTTGGCATAATAATAATGCAAAATGCTCTCCCTAAAGTTGGATCGTATCATTTTGTTTATGATTCTATATATATATATTCAATTGATGTCTATCTTAATCATTCTAGGAGAAAAATCATCCATGCAGTATGACAAGCACATATGAATGCATACTTACAAACAAAATGTGATAATACCCACATGTCCCCAAAATGTCTGGGGACAATATTTAATACTAAGGCATATCTACTGTATAAATGAAAATTAAGGAGGAAAATTCCCCACCCCATCCCCACCTCTCTGATTTGAAATAAACAGAATTTTTTAACTATTAGCAGTTAACAAATTGAACCTGGTAGGGATTGCAAACATAATAGGAGATGGGAATCCCAGAATCATACATCCTGGAACAGACCCTGCTGATAAAGATCAATCAAATAAGAAGTGTGGCAACCCATTCAAAAAGCAGAAATAAGCTTAGTCCAAAGTTTAACTTAAAGGTCTAACCAAACCCAATAAGTCTGAAATATATCCAAATGGCAAAGTCTGGGAGAATGGGGGTGGTCCAAGTGATCAAGCTTGTGCGGGACGGAGAGGTGTTGTTGGGGCTTAATGCCATTTTTCAGCACATGATAGGATGCATGGTGGCCAGTATCAATGGTGGAGAACAAACAAAAGGAGAATCCCAGAAAGAACTACCAATCCACAGGAAGCTATTGGCACACTTTTTCACACACCAACATCAGCCGAGTATGAGACTCGAACCCCAATGCACTGAGGTGAGATGGCAGTGATTGTTAAAGGTAAACGCTGTAACCTACTCATCCACCCAGGGCATGGGAGGGAGAGAAATGAATACTATTCTCAATGCAATATGTCCCAAATCCCTAATTGTTACGAATCTATCCTCTTAAAATAAGTAACAGAAAAGAGTGAAAGCCAACAAGCTTTGTAAAATTCAACAAATAACTTATTTTCCCTAGATTACAAAGTGAAAATCAGAAAAAGAACTTGACAGTTATGCGAATTAAATCCCAAAATAATCCAAGAATTACAAACACAAGTCCCAATAAGTTAAAGTCCTGAATAAAATTCAGTTGAAGTCCAGAATAAATAAAAAAACTGAAGGCGACGATGTGTCTGTGGTAGCTTGTAGAGTGTTGATGTGTCACCATTCTTTTCTTGAATCACAGTAATATAATTCCAGGTCTGAATTCACTATAAATTCCTGTCACTATCTCTGTCCATGAATTTTATCAAAGCACTTTTGTATTTCCTGAGAAAATAATCAACTGAATACAATAATTTGAAGAAATAAATTTCCAGCCCAAAAATTAAGTACTGGACGCAACATGTAACACAACTTGAAAGTGCTAGATCTTGAAGCATGACTGAAAAATCCTCTCTGTTACAAGATTATAGTTCTCTACATTACCTCAGGTCACAATAAGCATTTTCTAAAAAAAAAAAACATTACCTAATGGAAAATAACCTTCTAGAATGATCCTGATGTTTACAAAATAAAAACAAGAACCTGGACCCATAAACATATTTACTTCTATTAATAATAATACTGATTTTAAACCCATACACAATTAGTTGTATATAGGATAAAGTCAATGCAGGTCAAGCAGAAATTAACTCAGCTTTGGACAAGATCAAGTCCAACACAGTGTTACAATACAATAGCATGTTGAAATTTAAAAAAAAAATTAAAATAAAACTAACATACAAGTAAATTAAATATACATAATACTAACGACTATACTGACTCATCTTTCTTTTAAAGCGTAGCTGGGAAATCAATTTCTATGAATGAGTATGGTAATCAGTTATGCTTTATATCAATTCCCCACTATCCTACAGCAAACTTACTTGACTATGGAGAACATGAGCTGGAAAAGGCTGCAGAAGATTTCTTGACTATCATCCAGCTCTATGCAGATGTTGAAAGACTTCACCCAAGCCAAGTTCTGAAACGTAAAGAGGTACTAAAAGGGAGTTTGTTTTAGAACATGGCTAATGAAGCTATCCCATGATGGTAAGAGACCTTGACTTCAGAGACCACGTCTTGGAAATCATAAAACTGAGCTAAAATTCAAGATCAAGTTTCCACGCAATCAAAAGTTACCAAAAAGACGAAATGTTTTCATCTATATAAACCACAATAGCCAAGGGAACAAACTCTTCCCCATTGCTTCTCCTTTACCACTGCTAGGTAGCTCCAATATTAAACTGAGTAAAACTAGGATGATCTCATTTATTTGGAGGTATGGAAGGGTTTTTGCAGTAATACAATCAGGCAAGTATTCTCAGAGAATCATATTTTACTACATTTATAACTTACCGAACAAATGTGCTTTCTTCTTTGAAACCATTCCCCAATCACATTAATGGTAAAAGAACAGGTAACAGAAGGTGGAAATGCCCAACCTCTTATATCTATCCCAGGTACTATTCATGGGAACAATCGCAGAATTCCATACATGAAGGATAACCTGCTCTCCTCCTGCAAGTAGCCCAACTGATGGTAACATGATGCATGATAACTACATACAGCTGAGAAGATAATAATGAACTCTTCTTACCTTTTAAATTTCCAGGTGAACTCCGTAAAAGCGCTAAAACTCATGCCCATCTGGAGGTTGTGCTGATGACAAGTGGGTCTGATGGTCATCTGGGTGGCAGCCATTAGACCCATGAGATTTAGTTCAAGTCTCTGCAAAGCGAGATCTTGGAGATAAAACTATTAAGGTCAACTGCGCATGCCAGCCAAAAGCTTCTATCTTTCAGATCAAAATGTTACATTTGAAAGCAACATTTGTAGAAACTACTCTCTCATGAGCTGAAATCTTCATAAAGCGACTGATCTTTGCAGACTTCTGAGTATGCTGAGTGTATTATTCACTTCAGCCACGATGCTAGAACATGAGTGGTTATATCCCAGCCATCACCAGACGAGACACTTTTGTGTGCCATGACTTCTCTCTGTGCACTTTATGTAACGCTAGAGGGCACAGAAAGGGTTTTGCATCATCATCTCTCTCGAATATGTCAAAGACAGGGAGCATACGACTCGTAACTGCCTGCTAGTTTCAAACCTATTCTCAGCTACAAAGCCTTTGCTGTGTCATTTGGACAACAGAACCATGGAATCTCAACTGGTGACAGTTCAGGTCTATTAAAAAGGCATGTAACTCACTCACCATGCATGCTGATCTTAACTGAGCCATAAAAGGTTCAAGTAAGAAACAGGGTGAGGGATTTTGGCCTATTCAAGTCAAAACTGGCTATCAGGTTTGCCAGATCTTAATCATAACCAACATCCATGCTGCCATGATGCCTGAAAGTGTCGGATATTATGGAGCGGTAGTCTTTCATAGTAACTGGGTTTAACATTTTCTCCTCAAAGAGCCAGTGAAAAAAACAACAGCCAGCTGCTGTATTAAGACATACAAATGGAAGATGCTGTTGCCTTTACACAAGTCTGAATATCATGCCACTTTCCCTCATAAGCCTTGAAAATAGAGGGCCTCCTGGCTCGCAAGATTATCTCCATGAGTGAAGGCTGGAATTCAGCATTCCTTTTGTATGATTCCCTTGCAATGAAGGAGCTGACCTTTTCCTGACAACAAGTCATCTAGGGCATTTAGCTTGCTGGAATAAGTCTAATCTGGATGGTCATATAAGCTGGGAGCACCTGCACCAAAACTTCCAAACCAGAATGGAAAGGCTTGGTACTCCCTACTCCCCACTTTAAAGTAGGTAACCAACATGAGCTATCTAAGATGCTGAAGACAACTTTCCCACAGAGCTGAAATGAAAAGCATTGATTATAACCTTCATTTCCAGAAGGCTGATGTGATTAAGTAATTTCTCTGGACCCTATTTGCATAAATGCCAACCCAGAGAGATGTATAAGCATAATTATTACTAATACAAATGGCAAAAAATGCATAAATGCATGATTTCAGTATCAAAAGTGTAATCTATATATTACATGCCATAACTACAGTACACTAGATGACAAAATGTACATTTATTTTTGCTACTAATATGGTTCAGTTTGTCAAAATTCTTGTCACAAATAGGCAAAATCCATGTGGATTTAGAACCAGTATACAAACATAAAACACGCTGACAACTTATTTATATTCCGACATTTTAACTAGTCTACACATCTAACTTTCACTGAATGATAGTGAAGTTGTGAATTCTGCAACAAGCATGATGATGTGCTCAATATGAGTGCTGTATTACATCACTCTCATATTCTTTTAAAGTTTATAAAGTGGCAATGATTTGTCCTTTTTACTGATCTGACTCGTTTTTAAGGTTGAAAAGATCAATCTGCTCTAACATGTTCAGTTATATAACATTCCATGTCACATCGTTAAAGCTTGTTTTGCTTAACATTTGGCACCACTTTTTAAAAACACAGACTGGTCAGCTAACTATCTTGTCAATATAATGAATCTGTGAAGCAGGGGCATGGAGAACGCATCACTATCATCTCTCAAGAGTATAATGGTATTGCTCTTAAGAACGAATCATGAACTAATACCAATCACAATTGTTGTTGCAAACTATACTGACTTGTTGGGTAATAGCTAAAACAAAAATCCCACATGGAAGCTTTCAGTCCCCTGACTATTTAGACACAACATGAACCACAATTCAGCTGCCAGAAAATAAAGCGAGAAGATGGCACGAAAAATAAAAGAAATTTCTTCCTTTTTTATTTGCTATTCTCAAACAAATTCATCATGTAAAACATTAAATATGTGTGTATCTTTCCTCTGAATGGCGAGCTGCAAGTACTGTGTGCAATTAGCGCTAAAGATGACAAAAGATGTCAAATAAATTTCATTACAGCTATCCAGGGGCCCAGGGACAACCATGAATTTTCTAAATATGTCTACCCCTGTAAGGAGGTATGGGTATCTATGTCTTCAAGCATACTGAATTTATGAACCAGTTAATTCTCAAAGCTTAAAAATAAAACCAATTACTTAGCTTACCTCCAAAAGGTAGAAGTATCTTTTGAATGTGGGTGAGTTCGGGTCCTCAAGGCCTCTCAACTGCTTGATAAGGAACATAAAAATCTCCTGAAAGATAAACAGCAAAACCTTCCCTGGTCACTCATGCTAATCAGTGTACCTATAACAAAATATATTTTCATAAAAGAATAGTATGTATTAATCATTCCCTAAGAATAATCAATCCTGATTCAATGATGTTAAAACATTCGTAAAACTTGCTGTTCAAGGCCAGTTGATATATGTGAAAGCTGCTTATAATATTCACAATTCCCATTCTACAGTTTTGTGTACAAGGACTCTATGTAGCTTAATTTTAGCTGATTCTCGTGATACAGCTAAGTCTAAATGTCTGATATACCATATCCATGTGGAGTATAAGTCGAATTCACTAATTTTGTAAATTATTCATCCTTCACCCATATTTACGTCAATATACAGAACAAAGCCAGACTGAGAAAGAAAAGTCACATAAAAAGAAACAATACCTTTTTATAATTATGTAATATATCTATGAAATACTATAGCAAATATCCACAAACAAGGAGAGAGGGCTTCATTGCTTGTGGTTCTCAAACCACTTTAGAACATAAAACCAGTAACTGATTTGGAGAACAAAGATGGTGCCAGCATTATTTATAACCCAACACTGGCAAAAGGGTTTAAAGAGTTAACTGGCATGGACTGTTGTCAGAAACCAAATATCAATCCATCAATTATAATCAAAGACAGATGCCAAAACAACAGCTTCTTAAGAATGAATATGAGTAAAATGCTGACATTGCATTTTATTTTAAGCTGAAATGCAAAACTAAAAAACAAACTGATGATCTACGAGTAGTCCATCTCCATTCTGAATCGTAACCAATATAAGGGCATTCAGTAGTATGAATGAAACAATTCATCAATATTGATGCATCAATACTTTTGCTGGAATAGTACATATATCGATACAAAAGAAGGAAAATCTATATAAAATGATACTTCCTTATGTTATTTTAGTCTTCAGCAGTTATGAATAAATATTATTAGTTCGCCTTCTTATTATTTAAATAAAGAATTCATCTGAAACAGCATTATCAGTTCTAGGCACTCATTTTGTATTAGCGAAAACAAAAAAGATGAGAATACTCGCTTGCAGTCTGCAAATTGATTGTTCGTAACCTGCCCACACCGCCCAATTCCATGCTAATTATCTCAACACGGCAGCATGTTCAGCATAAATGATATATTCCAAATGTGTTCCATGTGCATAATGACTAAAATGAAGTAATTTACTCATCATTTAACAAAAAATTTTACGCAAATTTCTATGTCGAATTTGATCATGTCTACTTTGGTCGATTTGAAAGCTACACTACTGGTGTGTCACATGGTGAAATATGTTATGTTCAAATCTTATTGGTAGTTACTGCTTGTTCCGGTCGAGATAAAATAATAAGTACCAATCAGCAACCAGTGCTGCTTATTCCTTGCATATGGGCCACCTAAAACCTAAAATGTCTGATTCTCAACATGGTTCATTATGTTTTTGTTTGCCAAGCACTGGCTGGTGAAAGTGATGATGACAATAAATTTTAAAGTTATGAAAGTATATTGGATTATTGAAGTTAGGAAAGTGTTAATGGAGATACCTGCAAGCGATTTTGAGCTTGAAAATGGTGTTAAATGCTAGTCGGATGTACATGAAAGATGGACAAAAATAAAAGGCATGATGGCCAGTCTCCCTTTCAGTGGTATTTCGAAATTAAATGTAGAAAGGGCAGAATACTGAGCCAAATTAAAATACAGACAATTTAAAAGTAGAATGCAATTTTCATTTTTTTTATCAACCAATTTAGCCCTGTGAATCATATGCAGAGGTGTGCACCCCCTTATAATGCTTTTCAGTATTTTCAGGGATATTTTCAGTATTTCATGTCAGCTTTCAGTATTCTTCACAGGCGCACACCAATAGAAACGCACAACATTACCGATGCATCTTGTATCCAAACTGTCAATACAATGACCCATGCTGCAATAATGACGCAAAATATTTCATATTTACAATATTTGAAACAATTATCAGTTGAAAATAATTTATTAATGATCATCAGTGTTGAGCTTAGATGCTGTAGGTTACAGCAAAGCATTGTGTCAAGTTCAGTGCTACATGTATGCTGGAATGAGGATCATTGACTTGTCTTATTCATTTCATAGTAGGCACTTTCCAACTTATGTAGTTGTTCAACTGAGTGCTGGTGTTGGGATTCAAATAGATAACCCGGTTTTGATTTAATAAGCAACAATGCTTCTAGAATGTCGTCTCCCATTGATGACCTCTGCTCTGTTCTGTTCTTACGCACTGTGGAAAAAGATTCTCTCACAGTGGGCATTACTGTGGGGAATGGTTAATATTCCTTGCATTACAACTGAAAGTTCACTGAGGAACAATGCCCTCTCTTAATCCTTCTTATTGCCAACTGCAGCCCAGGTTTCATCCATTCTTTGTCTGGTGCCAGTGGATAGGTCTGTATATTGATATATATCAAACTGCTCAACAACAGTGTCAATAGTGCAACCAGGAGGAACTAGTGCTGGAAATCTATGCAGGAAGAAAGTCAGATCACTCAGTTTGGCTGTGTGTTGCAAAGAAGCGTCGGCTACAACTGCATGTCTCAAGATTGGTTTTTTGAGAGGAAGCTTCTCAATCAAGTAACAGCAAACACTCTTGAAGTACAGCTTTACACCCCTGTAGAACTGCTTGATCCGCTTGTCCCTTAAACCATTATTTTCAGAATCGGCAATGAAACTGCCGGCAGCATCACCTATGACTAAGTCCTTGCTGTCTTTTAAATTGAAGTCAACCGCTTCAGACACAACCTGACATGGCAGCTGGTTTGACAAAACGACAAAGTACTTTCAGAATCTGGTTGACCAGCATTTTTCTCAGTACATGTATCTTCGGTTCATCTGACTGGAGACTGACACACACATCATCATACATCTTGACAGTATAGTTCAGAAAAAGAACATACAGCTTGTTTGTAGGCAATTTCAGGAACTTCAGGATGCTTTCTACTTTCTTGTGGGCATATGGTTTGTCACTGCTCTCGACAACTTGTGTTGAAGATGAAACTAACTTGGTCTTGATATTATCAAATTCTGATTTAAAGAACTTTTTCAAAGGTTCCCAATTTTGTAGCAATCTCTCCAGGCAACGACCAATACTTAGCCATCTGGTACAAACATGCTTGAGCATTCTCTTCTGCTCAATGTCGAAAAGATCTTGAACACTAGAGAATTTGTGCTGTTGTTTCTTGCTTTTCTGGAAATAATAATATACATCCTGCAAGATCTCAGCCACATCAGGTAAACACTTAGCTCCTTCTTGGGCTGCATTGTGCACAACATGGAGGCAGCATCCTGCCAAGAATACACTGTCGCAGTCGGTTGAACGTTTGGTATTATTTGAAGAAAAAAAAATGATGTAATTGGAGCCATTTGTCTTGCCTTATCGATCGCTTTATGCTACACTGATTTTATGTGACGAGAAATGTCATTCCCACCACCACTCCTAATTGATATATCAGTTTCACACAGACTGCAGTAGGCATAACTATCGCCCTTTCTTCTGGCAGAAATGAATGGCCAGGTCTTGCTGTATGATGTGAGAAACTGCTATACTCGTCGCTTCGAGTCTTTGATTGAAGTTAATTTTTCTTCAGCCACTCTCTTCCTCTTAGATACCATTTCAAAACAAAAATACATTTCCCGAACCATGCTCTGCCATGATGCTGTTTACACTTCAGACGCAACGACAAAGAAACTCTACACATGTGATGTTGCAGAGCGTTTAGCACACAACCCTTCTATTTAATACAGAGCTAACTACAGCGGGATGCTATTGCTTTATTTTCGTACTTCTTTTCTTTCTTTGCTTCTCGTATTTGCCAAATAACAAATTTTCTGTATTTTACCTCACACAAAATCGGATTTAGCTCTTGAAGTCGTATTTCCGTATTTGATATTTTTCCCCGTACGAAATACGGAACAATACAGAGGGTGCACAGATCTGCATATGCTACAGAACCATACATCCATAACAGAGTTAAGATAAACTGAATAAATAAGGATAAAAGAAGTAAATATATTTATTTTGAATACCTCTGTCTGCACAAGCAGACTATGGCATTGATTGCCTAAAAACCCTAATACAGCATAATGGATCAGGTAAGAAATCTGGCATAGTAGTCAGTAAACTACTTATTCAAGAAGTTTGTGTTAGTGAAAAATCCTATTTTGGAGCAGATGTATCCAAAAGATAATATCAGTGAGCTCTGGAAAATTCTAAATAACAGCCACAAAGATCAGTTTCCCAACATCTTCAAGCTGACAAAGCTAGCTATAAATATTCCTTTCAGAAGGAAGCACAGAAAAATATTCGTACACAGATAAAGAACAGAGAATGCTCAGAAATAATTAAAGATTAATACTTATACAACTAGAGGTGACATCTTTTAAAGAATTTGATTTCAGTAGAGCTCTAAACAAGTGGAATATTGAAGTGTTAGGTAAATACTGAACCATGACTGTTTCCTCCTTCCCTTCCTTTTTTTTCTACTCTCCCCTTTTTTCAGTGACAAAGGGTTAACTCCCCCTTAAGATAAAATCCTGGAAGCATCTCTCCTTAAATTGTACTTAGGGAACAAATTTGTAATTTCTCTTTCTATGCCAAGATATTTAACCAATGAATGAAGGCGCTGATGGAATAAATAAAATTACCACAGAATCAACAAGGGTGCAGATTTTTTCAAACAGCTTAAGGTTATCACCTTGTTTAAAAGTTCTTAAAAAATTATAGAACAGGACTGGATGTTGTCAATAGTTTTTCTTCTTCACTAATAAATACAAGTATCTGTGGCCACAGCAGTCTTTTGCATATGCAGAAAGTACAATGTGATAGATTTTGTTGGTATTCATCCACATTCCCATGCCCGGATTTGTTCTAGATGAGATGTTCTTTGCAAGATGAAATTGCTTTATTTCTTTTATTTTGAAGATAACATCGTAATGTCTTCCAAGTTTAAGTTAGACATGAAATTGGTAATGAGATGTGTTCAAAGCATTTATGCAGTGCAAAACAATGGGCCTGGTGGCTAAAGTGAGTTAAATGGAACCACCACTCAAGATCATAAGATGCTGAATAAAACTCACTGACAACCAACAGGCAGTCTGAAAGTAATTTTGTTTCTTGTCATTAATGAGAATTGCATATAAAAATATTAATACTATATCTCTATCTGTAATCTCCATACTGGAATACAAGAAGTATGTCAGCTTACATAAAGGGACACCACCTACCTTTCAAAGATGGAATGAACATCAAGTCTATTGATATGCATCATATCACAGGCTAAGCATCATGAATTGTATCGATACATGACACAGGTTTATCATTTCATCCCTTTTCTTTAGTGAATGAATGAGTATAACAGCACTGTAAATATGTGATTATTATGTGCTATATATACTGTTGTTTAAAATTATAAAAATTCATCAAACATTCAAATTCTTAATATGGACCACATCAAATTGTAGGCTCAATTAGATCACTGAAGTAATAGTAATCATTTGAGTGCATCAAATATAATACTGGTAATAAATTACACATCAATGGACCTATGGCTAAAATGTGATTATTAAAAAATAAAAAAAATGAATAATGCAAAATTTGTTCATATTGTTTTTGTTTTTTTTTAAGGGAACGAATGATATGCTTTGTGTAAGTACAGGTCACTATAGGGTACAGACCATAAATGTGCTACACAGCCTGTGTGAATTCTTTAATTGCTTTCTTTTGTTTCATGTTGGAGAAATCAGCTAATACAACCACATACAAAATAATTATAAAAATTACAATAAAAAAGGCAGTTACATTAGTTTATAACAATTGATTGACATAGTAAGTGAACATGAGTTGGTACAGCAATGATTTTTTTTTTTATTTTATTGCATTTCAAATCAGAGTATAACCAGTACTTAAAGAAATTTCAATGACTAATATATATCAAAGGTATAAGTGAATTTTGAGTACAAGATAAAGCCAAATCAAGAAGTATAGACCTGAAGACCAGAAAGTACAGTAACTGGTGAAGGAAAGAAAAATATTTTTTGTAAATCATTTCAGCATAATCAATTCTGTGCAAGTACAGCTGACCAGCACCCCCAGTTTTCAGGAGAATTTACTTATTTAACCAATCAGAATAAGGTGAAAGGTGTGAAAATATGTGGAAGTGAGTGTAGAGAGGTCAAACTTTTGAATTGTGAAAACAGTCTTAAAGACAATTTGTTTTTACTACAACCAAAAGAATTACTCATCAAGTCATCATTTAGTTTTTGCCAATGATAGTAACCTTAAAAAAAGGTTACTGAAAACAGGTAACAGATATCAATGTGCAGGTCCTTTCTTTATATTCTTGCTAGCTGAAATATGAAGAAAAAAAACAAACTTGCTTTTCTTTATTAATAATTAGCCAATAAAACCTCCACAGAATAAAAATTTACTCAAAATTAGGCTTAATGCAAGAAATTTTACTCAGTTCCTCAAGCTCTGAGTTTCATTTTTTTGTCAAGAATCTCAGATTAAAACATTATTGCAGTTAAAATTAATAAATTGCCACAAATGTTGATCAAAAGACATGAAAAATATTAGATTTGAATTGTTCTACATTACTCTTTGGACAGAAAAAGACACTAGCTGAAACTGTTATCAAAATACAAAAATTTCAGTAGCCAAAAGAAGGAAGTTGGACATCAAATAGAGACAAGGCAAAGTCAACTTGCTCTCTCAGTCTTGAGAAACTGACAGGCACTGTGGTGTCTACTTCAACTGAACCACCATCCAGAATGGACTCTGGTCAATACCAACTTGCATGTAACATTAAATTCTCTCAACTATGTGATCATCATTACTACATCCATAATCTTTTGCAGTGAAACATTTTCAAGGGAATCAAGTTTCATGGCCAAATTTTGTAAATAGTTCACAATATACAATAAGCTGAAGTCTAGCTAATTGTGCAGCAGACCTGCCAACCTTGACGAGTCAGTCTCAGTAAGGCAGTTGACTTTTTTTCCATAAGTTTAACCAGTTTTCAGTTAGGTGTAAAAAATATCATAAACTGCTATTGTAAAGCTGGAAAATGTAATTAAAAGTTCAGTATTCGAAACATGCAGCGAAAATAAACATCATGTTCAACTGAAAAGTTTGTAATGTACGCTTAGACTTTATTTACCACTAGTACAGTTGCACACACTCTAGTTCCAAATAATACGCAGCTCAATAGCTTGTTGCTATCTCTCAACTTGACATAATTCTTGGAAATTCTTTTTCCATTTCACATAACGACAGAAATCATATCTCTGGCCACCAGTCATACTCAAATTGGCATATGATGTCCAATAAACGTAATTGTGTCCCTTCCAGCTATTATTCACAAGAATCTAAATATTCCTTTTTATTCTTCTGTGTTGATTATTAACACTTTTCAAGAGGCTTATTTTTCCTTTTGTCTCAAACATGCATCATTTGCTGTACACTGTTTTTACAAAATTCTATAATCAACAGTTTGGTCAAGCAGACGCTTCACATGAACAATTTGGTGCAATTTAAAGCGTCTGAAGTGCTGCTGTAAAGTTAATCTTGTTCCTGGACTAATTCTAATATGAAACCTGGATCCAAATCAAGCAAGGATGAACAAATTTTCCAGATTTTTCGGCAATGATCATTTTCCCATAATTTTTGCTTTTAAACCATAAGTCCATATTTTAAGGGTAATTTTCTTAAGACTTTAAGCAAAATCATAAGGGTTGACAGGCATGGTACAGCATGTTTAGCAATTTGCTATAATCTAAAAACATTCATTTGGTTTGCAATTTAAACCAATTGCTGTTTGGTGTGGGGTTTGATTAATAACCTCATGCTGTAGTTATTTTACTCTTGATTAAACTACCTTTAGATGGGAGGCATCCCTGTAGGGTGCATCAGGAGCAAAAACACGAAAAATGTCTGCAATACAGCAAGCCACTAAGAGACGCACATCTTTATTTGCGTGGTCCAAAAAAAAGTCTGTTGCCAAGTGGAGGGCCAAACCAGAATAGGGCTCATTCTCATCTTGACCCATATCCTGGAATGCCCGTGCTATCAGCTGAAAAAAAGAAGGAAGCAAAACATGATCATGGTACATTAACTATGGATTTCAGATTTTAATAGGCATTATAAACTTTTTTCATAGAAAGCAAAGCCTAGGTATTATGTTATTTAAGAATTAACTTTAAAATGCAATCAACAGGTCAGAAACATGCGAGACAATGCTATGTTGTGGAATTCACGAGAAGCGTTGTAAGCCTTACAGTAAGGTCAAAGTTGTTTTCTGACTGGACTCCTATTTGTGAAAATACGGAAAAAAACTGCAAAGCAGTTAATATTTAATCAATGCCTAAAGTTAATACAAGCACTTAGATAAATAAATCATAAATTTGCAATCCTATCATGGACTGTTGTAATGAAGCTATATAAAAGTGAGTGATTACATTACGAAAACCCCTCCTTCTAAAAATAGATGCACTCACGTCTCTGTTGATTCCGTTGGAAAGAAGGGTTTATTTCAGATACCGACTATAAATGAGCCATGTCTGTAATTTTATGCATTTTAGTGTGTTATGTATGAGTAGTCACAGTAATGCTTTATCCGCAACAAAGAAATGAGGACACGTGTGCATTTGCCCTCATGTACATGGTACAGGGGTTGTGTCAAACGTGCTTAGAAATCTTTGAAAGTGCCATTATTTTGAACTTTTAAAAAGTATATATAAAAAAATAAATACAAAAATATATATATATATATATAAAAATTAATTAAGGGTAGTTGATTAAGCATTTTTACCAACTTGCAATTACAATAATGTAATCTAGTTACTCAGTTAAATTTTGTTACAATGCAGTTTCTGTTATTCTCTTTTATAGTCATATGAAAATAACTAAGAACATTTTCTACTAGAAACGAAAGTATTGCTTAAATCCAGTGTTAAATGCAAATATGAATACTGGCAAATAGAGGGCATAATTCAAATAAGAGAACACTCATTATCTATCTGTATGTATATATATATTATTATGTTTCTTGCTTTACGTCCACTTCTCCCTGTACAGCTCTCACTTCTCCCTGTTTTGTCCAAAAGGAGAAGTCACTTCTCCCTAAAATTCAAGTCTAGCTTGACCCCTGTCTTACAAAATATTTTACTAAAATGTGCCAAAGTTTATTAATAAAATGTATGCCACAGAAGATTATGATATACCATAGCATGTTTCTTCTGGGATTTGAAACACCAAAAAAAAAAAAACCAACAGAATTTGATGATAATAAATTTTCATTTTGATGAAATTGTGAAAAATACTTGTTAATCTCTTTAAACTGCCATTATTTTACTGACACTGATCTTAGCCAACTCAGGACTCCAATTACCTATCAAACTTCTGAAGTGACTGGGTGACCTACTTGAAAATTGTAATCGTGATATGCCAACCATTAATACAGTGGTTCCAAACTTTCCGCTTGCTGCAACCCAAAATTGGTCACCAACGTGACCTCCAAATTCTACTGATGACACCCACCTACCCACTGCCCTACTTTCGTACAAGATCTGATGTAGGGAACCTCTGATGCGCTAATTCAGTCATTCAGATATTGACAGCAAAAACCAACTGAATGGGGAATTAACTGTGGAATATAACAAAAAGTGGCAGTATAATTAAGGCAAATTAAAGAGTGTTACAAGTGCGCTGCAGGACTAAGTGTCTCACTTGCATCCATATGACTGTCAGTATAACCCCTGTATCTGACTTTCATGTAGCTTTACAAAAAACTCTAATTGTTCACCAAGATCTTACAACAGATGAGACAAAAATTCCTCACATATCAGCATATAAACTTTAAACCCAGGGTTGAAAAAAACCTCATGATTAAAACAAGGAGCAAATCATGATTTTTTTTAAACAACTAGTTTACTTTTATTTCAATCACATTTTGTTATTTTAATGACATTTTTCAGGCCACAGTATGAGGCCAACCCCCAAAAATAAGTGTTTCCAATCAACCAACTGTTCCCGTTTCTCATTGCCGACCCTAGCACTTTTTACCCCCCATGGTAGAAAATATTTTTAAAAATTCCATTATATGTAAAGAATATATATAGTTTTTTTAAAAATAAAAACAAAAAAATCTGCCATAACCGAATTTTAAAGCCAGTCTAACAGGAAACAGAGTTTTTCTTGGCCTAATTATATAGTGAATACAAAAATAAATTTAGGTTTTCAATTTATCTGCAAGATATACATAGTTTATAATGTGGTATTTTAAGTAATTAAAGGGCAAGATTAAGACAATCGTTACAATGAAGTTTATACATATTCAAAATTGCTACATCAAAATACATTTTAAATGAATATTTCTGATTTAGGAAAGGTGCTTTGTTTAACAATTTGCAAACAAATAAAAGTTTTCCAGCTTTCTCAATGCCAAGCCTATTCCTGACTTTGCAATGGACAAAACCAAATGTAGAAAACATGTGTTCAACACCAGCAATGGTGGCAGCTGCATCTTTATTACAAATTGTTACACTTCTTTCAGGCAGACCCAAATTGAGGCCAAGTTAAGTACAAGTAGCATGTAAACATCTATTAACCAGCAATGTGTTTGTGGCAACAATGATAACATGTATCATAGTGAATTGTTTAGTGAAAAGTGTTTGTTGACAATGTGGTGCAGATCCAACGAGTACCATTTTTTAATATATGTACTGCATATGTTTTTAACAATGTTTTCTTTAGGGACAAGACCAATACATGAAAATATATTGGGACATACATGGTTTTTTTTTATACCCATGCATTATGGATTGTATCACGCACAGGTAACACAACTGTAAACTGGCAATATACAAATATATTTCAAACTAGTTGCATCTTCATTTAATCAAAATTTCCATGGTTCTTTTCTCTCCTACTCACTGACAACAGGTCATCTCTTACAAATTTGTCATTTTTTCTCACACCCCACCAACACTTATTTTGACATCCACTTATGTCAACTTTATTACTTTGGGCCCAAGGATGTGAAGATAAATGGATAGTACTGAATATGCAATTGGTAGAACATCTATTTCTCTGAAGTCACATCAGAGGGGCAGTCCTTTTCACCAGTTTAACTGTTAATAAGTCATACTGGCTTGATATCTGTTTACTTAAGTCTAGCCTTTAGATATTCCACAATTTGGCCAAGGCTGACCAAGAGGTAAAAAAAATGGGACAAGTCCCAGGGGAAAATGAGGCACATCTCAAGGAGTTGCAACAGGGAGAGACAGCGTGTGATCGTGTCCTTTGAGAATTTCACACATATACTGGAACCAGGAGCTTGGGTCCCTGAGAGCCCTGTGAAAATGCTAATAATTTAATGTTCCAACATGCAATTCCAGTTACTTAAGCAGATCCAACATGTGTTTATTTAGACTCACATATCAAATATAAGATGTTCTACTGCTATTTACAAGTGATTTTAGGTCACAAAATCTTTGTAGTTTGTCATACGTAGCCAAGTAATAAAAATCATTAGGATGATTGTTTGAGATTTCTTTTAGTGATTTAAATCATCCAATTGGAATCCTATTTAGTACAAGTGTTTTGTGGAATGAAGTGTCTCCACTGCTTGTCAGTATAACCCCATGGTTCAATCTCAGATTCAGGGATTTAGGGCCAGTTACCTTTCATATTTTTTTAAAGGGGCCAGATCAGATTCTGATCTGTCAATATTTTGTGTGGTTTCATTTTTTGTTTAAAGCAGTCTTTAAAATAAAGAAAATATGGTTTCTGTTCTTTACTAATTACTATGCAAGTGACAATACTGAATGTAAGTAAAACATTAAAGTTCTTCCTTTATTTGAGTCAAATCTCTGAGTGATATCTGCACTATTCCCATACTATGAATGGAACTATCAACCAATTATTCATTACTGACATCTAAATTTGAGGTTTATAGGCTGTAAGGTAGACTAGTAAGATGTCAAGATGGCAACTCATGTAGAAACTGGCAGTCCTAAAATAAACAAGGGATTATGCTGTGAATTAAACTGCATACACCAAATGCTTTTACCATAAAGCATGTACTTTGAATTTCTTAGTGTTGTCATTTTCTAGTTGGCACATTAGGATTCTGAAATATTTAGTTGCCAATGCAACAATTTCAGTCTCAATCTGGAGATGCGTCAATAAGTGTCCACAGTGAGCACCTTTATAAAATTAGGAGCAAAAGAACAGAAACTGAAATTACAGTTTGCAGTAATTTCTTTTTATGATCTCTTCAGAATTTTAAAGTTTAAACCTTATTATTGTACTTAAAGTTATGGAAATTTACATTAGCTCTTATGTCAATAGCAACAACAAATTATTTGGTGTTCAGTCCTATAACACACTGGTGAGATATGGAAAGATCCAGAACTTGCTGGACTCAACATCATGCAAGAGTTAAAAGTTAACTTTCAAGACTGTATTGATTGTACAAATTCTTGCATGTTTTTTTATGTGCATGTTATGACATCAGATGGTCAGTAAGAGTATGACTAAATTCCTGTAGAAATATCAACCTTGCATAAGCAAGTTTGTTTCATGTGTTCGAACAGGAAAGCAAAGTCAGGATTGCCGATAAACAAAGTCAGTATCCAAAATTCACTTCTGGTTACTGTGAACTCTGCTTTATGGAAATTTGTTGATGAGCTGGCAAGATATAAATACAATGATCAGTTACACAATACCTTAAGTCGCCGAACAAGTTCATCTTTACCCAAATCTTCTGTCACTTCTTTGCACCCCGAAGGGTACAGAATTTTGACTGGTTTTGTCGATCCTCGTGGTATTATACTCATCTTTGCATTCTATCTGTTGAAATGAGATATTCGAGTTAAGTGAATGAACAAAAATGTGAACTCATGACATATTACTTACAAAACATATTACTTTCTGGTTTTATCAGCATTTCTAAAACATTGTTGCTATATTACATCGTGAAATATGTGCTTGTCTTTCCCAAGGATGCACCAAAGCATCTATCTTGGGTGGGTAGTGTGCCCATGATCCTTGGATTACAAGTCCAATACTAACAGCTGAGCTATTTGCAATTTTCCACAAATAAAGTGTATTACTTTACCAGCAGCCTTCGGTATATTAACCAAAGAAAAGAGGAAAGTCTTGATCATTTATATATAAATCTCATACAATTTCTGAAACAAATTCGAGTGCAACAAGTCTACTTCTCAGTTAAAACAAAGAAAAGTTTAGAATCTGGATTAAATACAAGCCTTGAATAATAGAACGAAAATATCCTTTCTAAGATAACATATATTTCCTTTCTCTACATTACATAATTTAATTTGTCGATCTGTGCTCAATCCGTGCATTAATTTATACCCCTTCCAATCCAAGTCTTCACAGAATAGAAAAAGACGGCCATGCCCTGTACCTGTACCATACACCCCATCTCAGCAAAATTCTTTCAATTAATTTTTCTAAGTGAGTTCTCTTATGACATTAAAATCTGAAATTGCAACTTCGCAAGATCTGGCTGAATCTACATCTATATATACAAGGGTACATTCGCCATTTTTGATTTGCTACCTGCAAGAAGAGGATCAGGGCCAACTACCGGGTCTTACCTATCGCTGCAAAGGTTAATTTACAGCTATGCTGCTAGAAATATATATTTATCAATTAAATAACCGACAGCTTTGAGTTACTATGGACATACACTAACAGCAAGAAAATGCTGTTAACTGTTTAGGGTATGATATTTTTCACTGGAAACGGCGCGAACCAACCGAGTACGTTTGTTCGTATACGATGGTTTGTAACACAAGTTTTGATTGGACATTTTTAACAGGCGCCATTAAAATGGTTGTACCTAAAAGGCGTATAAATAGTATCACGGGACAAAGACATTCTGTTGTACTTCATCATGAAAGAGTTTCTAATTATTTTTCATGCGAATCATTAAAAAAAACAAAAAACAAAGTGCAGGTTATTTCTTAACTGTTGTGGGAAAAGCGGTTATAGCATAAATGTGAGCGTTCGTCACTGGATTATAATATATCGGAAGTCCATAATGTTAGCATAATAATACTAATTTTAAAAAAATCGTCGTTTTAATAATATTGTTTTATTTATCCCAATTCAAATACATTGCCTATTTATTAAAAAATTCTTTTATCTCAGGTTTTTAGATAAGCACGTATTTTGTCACTTTCTGATTATTTTGCACATGCTTATTTAAAGATAACAAACCCAGCAGCATGGTTGGTGGACCGACACCACCTTTGACTTTCAAATAGTCTATTTTTAAAAAAACGAACCTTTTATAAAAGAAATCACATTGGTCAGCGGACATCCACACCACCCGAGCATCTGTCTATTTAAAAAACAAACTTTCTATAAAAAGTAAATAAATCAGTGAGAGCACCCCACCCCCACACCCCGAGTTTATAAATATCTACTTAAAAAAAAAACACGCTGGTCCCAACATTTTAAATTTCTAACCATCTAATTTAAAAAACAAACCTTCCGTCAAAAAAATCGCTGCCCCCTACCCGGGTGTTATGATTTTTAAATATAATAACTGTCTTATCAATGAGCCACATCAAAATGAATTATCTTTTAGCGCAAAGCAGTAATCGGTAATGAGTATCCCTATAGACAAATATAATACAATTGCTCACGCACGTCGCTGGGTTTACTGATGTTTGACAGTTTGATTTAGTACATTTCGGTATATAATCTGTGTGCTACTCAACCAAAGGTGCTTTCGAGATTAATGCGATATCATCTAAATTGATTGAAATTAATCCATGTGAGGTTTTCTGAACACGTGCAGAGAAGTTTTTAAACTGGGATATGTTCATTAGTAGTATAGTGGGGTAGTATACGGACAATGGTAATTAGCATTACGGGACCCCAATATCGAATATACGGACAAGATTTATACGGACAAAAAATCACCCTGGGGTAGTATACGGACAATGGGAATTTTATATAGGGACAAGAGGAATGGTACAGGTGGCATGACGTCACGGTACTGGACACTTGCAACAATGTAGCAAGGGGCTGACCTAAATACACGCAGCTACTCTAGGGAGGGACAAATACAATAGAGAGACATAGATAACACATATATAGGCAAAGTGAGTATAAATATCTTTTCGAGGCATAGGAAGTGGCCCTGAAATGGGCCTTTGGGTTCTTTTTCTTCTATTGTCTCCATTTTTTCCACCAGCTCTTCACTTTTCCAATGACTCCTTTCTTCTTCTTTTTCTTTTCTTCGTCTGGAATCCAGTCAGGATGTCCCATCTCTCTAAACATTTCCTGTACCTTCATCCAGTTTTGATTTAGTCTTTCAAACTCCTCTTTTCTCTTTCTGTTTTTCTTCTCCTTTCTCTCTTTTGCCCATGTGTCTTTGATTTTCTTTACCTCTTCTTTCATCACTTTTCTCATTAGGTCTTCAGATTTCCTTAATTTCTCTAATCCCCACAGGACAAAAGACCACTCCGTAAAATTGGCTTGCTCTTCTAAAAAGCACCTCACTTGGATGACATTATCAAGTGCGTCCTTCAATATCCCCACTCTCACATATTTACAATGGATGAAGCCTCTTAACTTCTCCACCTCCTCTTCTATCATCCCTGTCACCTTATCCCTGGCTACTTTCAGGCTAGTGACTTGACTGGTCACAAAGTCTTGGCTGTCTGGATAGTTCCATTTCTGTTCTAGCCTTTCCACCACGTAGGCTGCATCCATCATCCAAAAATAACTGTCTCTTAATTCATTGAACAATTCCATCTTGTGTTAACTAGTCAACGCGGGTAGCCAGACTACGATATACGATATAAGGATTATAGTCGCCTTTTGCACTCGAGTGCTTACGCGACTGATTGTAGCCCCGGGCTGGGCGACTGTCCCCCTAATGGGGCGCTTGGCCCTGTGCTGGGCCTTTCTGCTTTTGCCCGTCCGTCGTGGGTGTGAGAATGGTGCCATCACATCCTCTTAGTATATCCAACGTCGCTTCACCGCTCCAAAACGGCAGACACCGCAACAGGCCCCCCCCCAAGCGGCCGCAGCCCCAGCCCCACCAAACACACCAGCCAGCCCCCCAAGCACACCGACCCGGCTCGTCCCGCGACTGGAGGTGAAAGTATCCCGTAGAAGACCAAAAACGCCGCCACAAGTCCCCTAGACACCCAATAGGCAAACCTGATCCCGCGTCCGCTTTCCACACATCAGTGGGACGGTGGGGCAGGATTATGGTCAAATTTTTGTCCAGTTTTTCATGTGGACGTCCCTATACCAACGACATGTGTGCCACTTGTGCAATTGGTCAAATTGTGTGGAGTTGTGATTTTACAATATGTGATTGTTTTGGAATTTTGTGTACTTGGCATACTTATGTGATGGTTTAATAATTGGCAATCCGCTGGATGATGGCCATCCTAATTGATTTTATCTCCGCGTAGTAAATTTGGTTGTAAAATTTGGGCTGCAGGACGAAAAGGTCATGGTTGGTTGTAAAATGTCGTCTTCGAGTGCCGAATGAAGACATGTGGTTCGTGTAAATGCGCCCCCCCCCCCCCCGGCACTACTCGAGGTCGGGTTCTTGGTGGGAAGTCTTTTAGTAACCATAGGGTGTTAATATCAGGATCTCACCCGGGAATTTGCTAGTATGTTTTCCCTAGCGCCCGTTTTATCCCCGCCTCATTTCGGACGCTTTTGCCGGGGGGAGAGTGCAGGTGAAGGGAGCGGCAATATCTCCTTCTTAGAGGAGTAATTGCTCTTCGAACTGGGTACCTGTCGTTTGTCTGGGGGGAGGGGGGGGCGGGGGATTTTGGTGTAGCAGATAGAGCTTCCTGGACTGCTTCCAATTTAAGAATTCCATTGATTAGTGTTATAGCTGGCAGAGCCATCCAGCCATATCACTGTTCGTTCGTTCGTGTTTTCACCTGTCCGGTACGCTCGTTTTCGGGCTGCTGTAGGGGGTTTTAGAGCAGCAGGTGGGATCGCCTGGACTGCCCTAACTTTAAAGAATTCCTTTGATTTGTGGTGTAGTTGGCAGTGCCTTCCAACTACACCACCGCTTGTCCGATACTGTTCGTTTTCCCGGTACGTTTTGATTTATTGGGGGTTTGGTGGGTTTGGAGCAGCAGATGGGATCGCCTGGACTGCCCCAACTTTAAGGATTTCCTTTGATTTGTGGCGTAGCTGGCAGTGCCTTCCAGCCACGTCACCGTTTGTCCAATTTTATTCGCTTGTCCGGGTTTTGTTGTTGTGGTGCAGTGGCAGAACTGTCCAGCTGCATCACTGTTTGTCCGGCCGTCTGGATGATGCCTGCTAGTCCGAATGTGTGACTGTGCCTTCTGTACTTACTGTTGTCCTTGGTTGGTGTTTTGGAGCGGTTTTTTGTGGTCTCACTCTCGGGGCTTCAATGGTGGATGGTTTTTAACCTTTGAGTTGTAGTTCTTGTTCGGGTATGGTTCGTGGCGCTCTATTGGTGTGAGCTTTTGTAGAGGGTTGGTCATGTTATTATCAGTATGTCAATGTCAAAGTGTTAGTTGGCGACCTTCTTGTTTGTTTTTTTTTCTCTTGAAACTTAACTAGAGACATGCTATTAGTGCTTTGATATGATTGTGGTTTGACATGCTGGGGGGGGGGGGGTCAGATGTCACTGAAGGGTTTGCGAAGACATTTTAATTTGTGTGATTAATTTGCTCGAGTGGGTGGGGTATCGCTTCATATCTGGTGTTTTATCCTAGCCCTGTTTTGAGTGATTGTAGGGGTTTGGTTATGTTATATATATATTTGTATTTGTCTGCTTCTTTGAGAAAGGAGATGACATTGTCGTAGGTGGTTTCAAGGTTGGCATTTCTGTCTTTATTTAGGAGGTCCGGGTATGTGTATGGAGAACCTATTCGTGATTGGTAGTCTTTAAATTTTTCCTTTGCGTGTTGTAATTGTTGCATTCGTTGAAGATGTGTTGTATAGTCTCTGGCTTACCGCAAGTTTGGCAGTTTGCGTTGTCGTTTTGTCCGTGGCTAGTTCTTAGAAGTGTCTTTCCCGTCTTTACTCTATTGATTACTTGTAGGTCTTTGTTATGCAGATTTTTGTGGGTCTTGGTTCCTCGGAGTACTCTTTGTTGTATTTGATGCAGGTGTCTGCCTTTGTCTGAGCTGTCCCACAGTTGTTGCTATTTTTTGTTGATTTGTAGTGTAATTTTACTGTAGAGTTCCTGTACGCTATAGCCGATGGGTTGGATTTCAACTTGTTGGAAGCTGTGCTTCGCTGCTAGATCAGCCTTGTCATTACCGGACAGGTTGATGTGGGACGGTACCCAGAGAAATTCTACCTGGATTTGGTTCATTTCCAGTTCCCGGAGAATCAGCATTGTTTCTTGGAGCATATTTCCTCTGCTTTTGGATGCGCCTGAGCCCAACGATTTTAGGACACTCAGTGAGTCTGTGGTTATAACATATTTGTTGTGTTGTTGTGTCTTAATCCATGTTAGGGCCCTTTTATGGCCCAGAATTCGGCGGTGTATATTGAACAGCCATCTGGTAGTCTATTTTTAGTAGTGATGTTGTGTGCCAGTACCACCATTGCCGCCGCCGTCCTGTCGAGCTCCTGCGATTTTCAGCCGTCCGTGTAGACCCTCGTGTGGAATGCGTATTGTTCCTCTAGGATGATGGTAATTGTGGTTAGAAGTTTCCAGGGGTTGTGTTGTTTTCTTTCCAGTGTTTGCACCGTCAGGTTAATTGTGAGGGCGCTGTTTCTCCATGGAGTGGGATCGTGTATTTTGGTTTGTTCCGCTTGGAGGTCGGGTAGGTTCATTTCGGTCTCGAGGGTGTGGATTTTCTTGCCAGCTGGTGGGTAGGGTACTAGTTTAGCGTTCAATGGTCTCTCGCATTTTTTAATGGCTGTTCTAACTGGATGAGTTTCTGCATGTATGGAACTTCTAATGGCATAGCGTAGGGTTTGCTCTTTCCTTCTTAAGTGCAAGGGTAGTTCCCCGGTTAGAACCTGGAGCTCGTCTGACGATGCGTTTGGTAAGAGTCCAGTACAGGTTTTGAGTGCCCGGTATTGGATACTATTCAGTTTTTTAAGCAGTGGTTTATTCGCTGAGTCATATATCTGGCATCCGTAATCCATTTTAGCTCGTATGAGTGCTCTGTAGAGCATAAGGAGTGTTGGTTGATCTGCTCCCCATGTTGTTCCTCTGATGTGTGTAAGGAGGTTAATGTCTTGCTTGCATCTGCTGGTGAGTTCGTTGATCTGGTGGGTCCATGAGAAAGTTTCATCTAATACCATTCCTAGGAAGGTAGTTTGTTTCACAAATTTAATCGGTGCTCCTTGTAGGTATAGGAAGGGGTAGTTGGGTTTTCGTGTCTTCTTCGGGGAGAAAAGCATAGCGACTGTTTTTTCTGTGGAGATTTTGAATCCCCAATTGGTTGCCCATCGTGTGGTGGAATCCAGGGCCTGTTGAAGTTGGTTGATGTACTGTTGGTTAGTTGAGTCACCTGCCTTCCATATGCCACTGTCGTCCGCAAATTGGGATATGGTAATGGTGTTGTCGATATATTCAAACAAGTTGTCGACCATGAAATTGAATAGTATAGGGCTTATTACACTGCCTTGTGGAGTTCCATTTTCTAGGGTGTACGTGGTGGACATTTGGTCCCCTGTTCTGACTGTGATTTTGCGTCCTGTGAGGAAATTCGCGATCCACCTGTGCATATACCATATTGATTTAGTTTTGAGATGAGCCCTTTGCTCCATACCAGGTCAAATGCCTTTTCTAGGTCCAGGAATATGGCGATAAGGTGTCTGTGAGATTTCTGCTTTACATGGAATGCTAGTTTGATGTCTGTCTCCAGTCTGATCAGTTGGTCAAGTGTTGATCTGTTGTTGCGAAATCCGCTCTGAGTTTCGGACAGGAGATTGTTTGCTGTGATGTGGTGTTTGAGTCTGTTATTTACCATCGTCTCCATAATCTTGCAGATGGAGTTTGTAAGAGAGATGGGTCTGTATGAGGAGGCTTGTTTCGGGTCTTTTCCCGGCTTTGGTATGGGGATGACTATTGCTTTTTTCCAAGAGGAGGGTATACTTCCGGTTTTCTAGATTAGATTGATCATATCGAGTGTTATCTCTTGCATATTTAGGGGGAGATTTTTGTAGATTGCATATCCTAGGTTGTCATGGCCCGGAGCGGTGGATTTTTTGTGTTGTAGGGCGTGCTTCCATTCGTGTGTTGTGAAGTAATCGTTTAGTGGTGAGTCATCTCTAGTTTGGTCGGTGCTTTGATCTCTGAATATGTGAGGGTATTTGGCTTCGATGGTTTGTCTTTGTAGCATGAAAGCTTGTGTGTGGCTTAGATTGCTGCTGGCATTAGCGAAGTGTTTCGCTAATTTTTCGGCTCGTTCCTGGTTGGATTGTGTTCCTTCTAGTCTCGGTGTTGTTTTGGAGGCCTTTCCTTTAATGGCTTTAAGTTTTGCCCAAACCTCTTTGGAATGGGTTCTGTGGTTGAGTGTGGAGCAATATTCCTTCCAGTAGTTTATTTTGGCTTCTTTTATTACTGTTTTGACGATGTTTTCTTGTTGTTTATATTTCGTGAAGTCGGTGGATGCTTTTGTGCGTCGGAATTTGGTGAGGGCTTTTTTCTTATTTTAGATTGCTTTTTTACATTCCTCGGACCACCATGGAGTTTTTGTAGTGGTTGTTTTTCCACTTGTTATTGGAATTGCTGCTTGCGCTGCTTCAGTAATCACTGTTATGATGTTGGTGTAGTATTGGTTGGTATCATTGTTCCTAAGATCTTGAAGGTGCTTGTTTTGTAGTATTGCTTGGAATAAGTCCCAGTCCGCTTGTTGTACTTTCCATTGTTGGGGGAGTCGTTGTTGTTCCCTCATATCCTGTAGGTAAATAGTTGTGCTGATGGGGAAGTGGCCGCTTCCCAGGGTAATTTGTTCCTGTACTTCCCACTCCGAGATTTGGGCTATTGTTGGCGATGCGAGGGTAAGGTCCAGTGTGGAAAATTGTCCATTTGAGGGGTTAATTCTCGTTGGTGTTCCAGTGTTCAGTACTAGAAGTTGGTTACTCCTGGCCAGTTTTTCTAATCTTTTCCCTCTGGTATCTGTGTGGCCACTTCCCCATTCCCGGTTGTGGGCGTTGAAGTCACCGCATGTTATAGCATTTTTGGTCCGGTCTTGGAGAATTTGTCTGAGGCTATTGGTAGAATTGATTGCGTGGGTGGGTGGATCGTAGATGTTGTAGATCGTAAAGGTTTTTTTCCCAATTCTGGTCCGTATGCCTTGGTGTTCTGATTGATTTGGCTCCAGGTTGGTTTTCGTCTCAAGTTCTGTGACCTCTGGTATAGAGTTGTGTATATAGATCGCAACTCCCCCACCTTTGATTCCATTCGGCCTGTTTTTGTGGAAGGTGGTGCCATAATCTCTGATTTTTGGTAGTTTCGTGCAGGTGTTGGGTAGCATAGTCTCTTGGAGGCATATAATGTCCGGTTTGCGTGTGGTGTTGTCTGTGGCTGCTACCAGTTCCGCGTGGTTTGTTAGCAATCCCCTGCAGTTCCATTGCCAGATAATTAATGTGGAGTTGTGGTTTGTTCTTTGTTCTGGTCTGTAAGTGTTTTTCCCATCTTTGCTTGGATTTTTAGGTCGCATGTTTTGGTTAGGAGTAGTAGTTGTGTCCATCCTTGGCGAGTTGTAACCTAGTGTGGTGATGTCTTGGAGTGGGAGATGTGGTTGTTTTGGTTGTGTTTGGTCACTCTTGGTGCTTGATTTAGTTTTGATCAAAGTTTCTTTGTTGGCAATATTTGTTTGTTTGATGTAGGTAATGTTAGTTGGGGTATTGAGGTTGTTGTGATCGTTGGTTTTGTCCTCCATCTGTGAGGAAGGTCTGGGTTTTAATAGTTGTTTTTTGTTTCTGTATGGCGTGTATTTTGCTCAGTGTCGTTGGACTGTTATTTTCATCCTATTGATTTCTGTGATTGCTAGGTATCTTTTGAACTGGTGTTCTGAATTGCACCAGATAATGATGCAGTTGGTTTTTGTTCTCACAATTTGGAAGTTGTCCCTGTGTTGTTTCCTCAGGGTTGATGCTACAGTTGTTGTGCTGGTCTTAATGAAGTTTTTGTCTCGGCTGCTTATGAATATGGTGAGTCGTGATAGGTGATATTTGTGTTTTCCAGGAGATGTGTTGTTATAGTTTCTGTTTTTGGTTGGGGTGCGGTCTGTATGATGTAGATTGGTTGGTTCAGTGGTCCCTCGGGTTTGGTATTTGGGTGCCTTGGTGTAGTGGGTCCGTTTAATGTTGGGCTGTCCTCTGAGTGGATGTTTTCCTTTGTGGGTGGTGTTATGGTCTTCTATGTCTAAGTTGGAGCTATTAGTGGTGTATGGTTCTTGGTGTGTTGGTCCCCATCTGTTGGGTTTCCTCGTAGAGCATCGACTTGTTCGGTGTTGTCTATATGTGCGCCGTGAGTGGAGGGGCCTGCTTCCTGGCTGTCGTGTATGATATACCTTCCTTTGTTGGTTTTATTGGTAGTGTTAGTGTTGTTTTTTGTGGTAGCCTCATTGTCGGCTTGGAACTTTTGAGGTGTTGTTGTTGTGTAGCTTGTAGTACCGGTATTATTAATCTTAGTCATGTTAGCTTCTGCCTGAGTAGCTGTTGTTATGATTATCTCTGGTGCATTAGAGGTTTGGTAGAAATTTACGTTAGTTGTGGTGGTCGTGGTATTTTCTATGTTGACAGTTGTGTTGGTAGGTCCTGTTTGGTTATGTGTCTTAGATGTTGTCTTGGTCTTGTTTACTCCTCTCAACGGTTGCTTTCTTTTTGGAGTTCTTGCTGTTTCTTCATATTCCATTGTGTTTGGGTCGATATTTGTGTGTTTGGTTCTTTTATGTTTACTGCCTTGTAGCACCATTTTTGTCTCTTTCTTTATGGTTTTGGGGTTGTGGGTGGAAGGACCTGCTTCCTGGCTATTATGTATGATGCACTTCCGCTTGGGGTTGTTGGTGTTTGGGGCATTGTTGCCATCTCGGTCGTCTGCTTGCCTTTTCCTGCTTATAGTGGGTGGTGTTTCTTGGTTGGCGTTGTAATGTTTAGGTTTCTGAGCCTGTCTTCGTTCAGGCGTGATTGCTGTTTTTGCTGCTTTTGTAGAGGTCGTCCTGTTGTTAGGTTGTGCTGTTATCGTCGATGTCTTCATCACTTCATTGGTATTTATACTATTGGTGGTTGGCAAGTGACATTCTGTAGATGTACTTATCCCCTTTTGCACCTTGATTGGTATTGATTTCTTCTTTGATATAGGGTGAAGCGACTGTATTGCTTTCTCTATGTTTGTGATGGGCGCTGGTGGTGTGGTTGTTTGTGATTTAAGGTATGTTCTTGCGGTTCTGTCTAGTACTGTTTTGACTACTTCTAATGTTGAGGTTGAGTTACAGTATGTTCCGATGTTGATATTCCTGGTGGTGTCTTGTCCTTCCGGGTTATAAGTTGTCTCATTGGTAGGTTGTAGTCTTCCTGTTTGTATAATCCGTCGTAATGTTTTGCTGAGGTTGTATTTTTTGTTGGCCTCTTGTCTTTTCGTGTTGTTGAGTTTCACTCTGAGCCTGGGGCGTGGTTCCATGGTCGGTTTTTGTCGTGCTGGTAGTATGATTGTTGTTGTAGTGTACCACCTTACCTGTTGTGTAGTATCTAATTGCTTGGCTAGTGAATTAATTAGGTATAATTTGGCGTGGGTTATAGAGCTACCTTTTACACTTACCTGTTTGTTGTTGTGATTGATGTATTAGTGATTTAGGTATTCTCTTAGTTGGTCACAGATTACTTGTTTTCTGAGGGTATGGACTGGATTTAACAAATTAATTTGTAGTAATAAGTTTATGTGAGGTTAATGATTTAGAGGTAATATATAAAAGAGTAATTATGGGTGGTTACAAGTTTGTTGTTATAAGGGACAATAAGATTGGCAATAATAATAAATGAAATAGTAATAATAAGTATGATAATAATGAATAGAAATAAAGTGTAGTGAAATTAATATGCAAAAAATAAAAATTGAGTGATAATTATGAGTAGTAACAAGTCTGGTTAGAGATATGGATATAATAATGATAAAGATAAATTATTAAGTAATAAAAGGAGTAATAATGAGTATAACAATTAATAATAAGAGTGATAATAATATCAGTAATGAGTAGTAATAATAATAGCAGAAGCGAATGTAGGTAGTAGATAATAATTGATTAGAGAATAGTGGTAAAAATAACAATAATGATAATTATAAGTAATAATAATATTAGTAGTAGATAAAGGTGATAATTAGTAACTGAATGAATAGTAATAATAACAGTAATATTAAAAATAGTAGTAATAGTAATAATAGCTGTATATAATGGTAGTAAGTAATAAATGGATGAATAGTAGTAAAGATAGTAACAATAGTAATAATAATACTAAGTGATAATAAGAACAATGTAAGTAAATAAGGGTAATTAGTAATACATATTTATGAAAAGTGTATAATAATATTTATGAAAAATGAATAATAAGGATAGTAACAATAATAATTATAATACTAAGGGATAATAAGAATAATATAAGTAAATAAAGGTAGTGAGTAATAAATATTTATGAAAAGTGGATAGTATAATGTTTTGAAAATATTATAATAAGAATAAAATTAATAATGATAGTTAGTAAGTAATAGAGAGTAGTAATAATATGAATAAAATAATAGCAATAATAATACTAATAATGGTGACAGTAATGAGTAATAATATTAATAATAGAGGCGAATGTAGTTAATAGATAATAGTTGATTAGAGAATATTTATAAAAATAGTAATAAGTAATAATAATAATAGTAGAAGCGAGTGGAGGTAATAGATAATTGATTAGAAAATAGTGATAAAAATAGAAATAATAATAATTATAATTAATAGTAATATTAGTAGTAGACAGAGATAATAATTAATAACTGAATGAATGATAATAATAACAATAATATTGAAAATAGTAGTAATGGTAATAATAGCTGTATATAAATATAGTAAGTAATAAATGGATAGCAACAATAGTAATAATAATACTAAGTGATAGTAAGAACAATATAAGTAAATAAGGGTAATTAGTAATAAATATTTATGATAAGTAAATAATAATATTTATGGAAAGTGAATAATAATAAGGATAGTAACAATAATAATGATAATACTAAGGATAATAAGAATAATATAAGTAAATAAGGGTAATGAGTAATAAATATTTATGAAAAGTGGATAGTATAATATTTTGGAAATATAATAATAATAATGATAATAATGATAATAATAATAATAATAATAATAATAATAATAATAATAATGGTAATTAGTAAGTAATAGAAGGTAGCAATAATATGAATAAAAATAGTAACAGATAGTAACACTAATAATAATAATAATATTAAGTGATGATAAGGACAATATAAGTGTTACAAGCCAGGGGTCTTTGCTTGACCGAGCGGTGTCAAACCCTGGCGCGATTCCCGCTAGAAGTCATAAGTTTACCCCAAATTTCCAAAGACTTCTATACAGCTTCAGTTGTAAGTTAGAAAGCCCGACGTGTCCATTCTATACATAAATTTTACTCTAATCAATGTAAAACCACAGATTTCCCAACTTGCCAAATATCTATCAACCGCACGTTTGCATAGTTTCCCTTCATCAACTTTCCGTACCGTCAGCAGTTCACGCCGTAGAAACTCTACAAATATCCAATACCACAGGGAACTGTTTTAACTACGCCACCTTAGGCCAGTCAATCCATGGTTCCAAGGCACATAGTAGCATAGGTAATTTGAGGTTCCTCTCTCAGAGACCCCCTACCCCCCAAAACGTTATACGTTAACATTTTTGTCAGCAGCCGTTTTTAGCTTAAAATGATGACTTTCATATGATAAGACTTTTCTAACATATTTCTGACAAAATTTGTTTTGTTGGGGTAGGGGGTCTCTGAGATAGGAACAACTCAATTACCAATACTACTATTACAGCCCTGTACTATAAAGTTTAGACAAAATTAATTAGAGGTTGAAAATATTATATATAATGTCATTCTGTCAATCAAAGAGACATGTTGGATCATTCTGTCAATCAAAGAGACATGTTGGATTTGATCTGACAAATAAATTTTATAAGAGACTTAATTCTATCAAATCAGCCTCAAGTTATACTGGTATAAAAACTAAAATAATAAGCGATTGTATTAAAACAGTTGGATATCATATATCACCAAAATATGGGTCAGTATAGTTATTCGCGACTGAAAATGATATGAGAATAGCGGGTTGGGCAGATGATGTGATGAAATTTATTGACAATATGGTTGATATTTTATTTGATAATGATATTACTAAAGCTATACAAAATTAAACATCTACTGTTGTAACCCATATTTTATGATAATCTTTTTCATATCTGCTGACTCTCATTGGTAGAATATCTGTTAACATACTGTCAATAATACGGAACTCGCGTATTAAATCGTCCATATCATATTTTATACCCCGCAAATAAGATCGTATTTGATCAAGTAATTTTTTATAGGTGATTCTTGCTGTTTTACAAGCATTTTTTTTAGTCGCAAGACGACGCTCAATTTTTTTACACGCTATTGCAAGAGAAACACTGACACCAGATATTATTAACAAAAACGGATTTAATGATGCTCCACTTGAAATTATACCAGAGCTAGTCATTAACAGTGGCAAATATGACATCATTCGAAGTATTCTGTTATAGTATTTGTAACATTTTTTCACGCACCAAACTTTTTTATGATAATATTTGTAATATTGCATTAGAGCGTCCACATCTTGTTTTGGAATTTTTTTCTGAAATATGATTGAAATCAACTATATGTTTTTTCATTTATATAATATCTGTTTACAGATTTTTATTCTGTAAGTAAATCAGGAAAATCAGCCACAAATTCTATACACCAATAATAATGTATAGGGGGTATTTCCTTCGATCGTAACGTAAATGTTTCTTTGATGTTATTTCTTAGCAACCTCAATATAGGATTAAAATATACATTCGGTAATGATGAAGTAGTCGCACCAATTTCAAAACTGTACGTGGATAGTCTGTATAACCCAGTTACTTCTGCGGTATATTCGAGAGTGTTATCGCTCGATGTCCATGTTTTTAATTCTGATGCTGCTGTGTATACGATATTTTTAATTTGTCCGTGTGGAATTTTAATCAGATTAGTTTTTTCAATAATACCAGGAATTCCGCTAACAATATCGTTTAGTTTTGTGTTAATGTCAGCGAGTTTAATATCTACAACCGCTGGACTTCCAAAAAATTCAATAATAGATTTGTTTATATTTCTACGAAAATTTAAGAACGTTTGTATGTGATTATTAAATTAGTATTTAGTGTAGTCATTTCATTATTAATTGTAGCTAACGAAGTTGTCATAGGAATTTCCTTATCGTCTACATATTTCTTCGTTGCTGCGTCAAAATCTGTTTCTGGTGTTCTGAGATTATTAATACCATTATTGTTCATGTTGAGAAATGCGCGCATTATACCGCCGTTGACTAACACATACTTAGATTCTTGATCATCGACGTATTTTTTTGTTGCTGCGTCTGATTCTGCAGCTGGGTTTCCAAGGTCTATAATTTTTTTTCCTGACATATTGATATTACCTGTAACTGTCCCACCTATTTTATCAAGTTTGTTATCATCAACATACTTTAACTGTAAATAACTCACCGCTTGAGTTTGATTTAAGTTTGCTGGTGGATACCTGGTCTCCAAATTTATAAATTTTTTTCCTGACATATCTAAGTTACCGCTTAAAGTTCCACCAGATTTATCTAACTTGCTGTCGTCAACTGATCTTAGTTGTGCATAACTAACAGCTTGTGTATTAACGACATTTATTGGCGGATAATCTGTTTCTAACTCTAGTACTCGTTGATTTGACATAAACAGGATTCCCGTCATTGTGTCGCCGGATTTTTTTAGATAGCCTGATAAATCAACCTTACCGTCTGTTATTGTTGTACTTTCAGCTGATGAATCTCCTACTAATGTTCCAAATTTTGTATAATAGCTCATTATTTATTTATCGTTTGACAATTTTTTATATAGCATAAAATTGTATAACAATAATGGCAAAATCATCGATATTAAATTTTGATACAGAACGTTTGGTGAAACATAAACATAACAATGAACTTCCAGATTGTCATTATCTTATTGTTGGAAGAACTGGATCAGGAAAAACAAACTTGCTTATGAATTTACTTCTAGGAGATAATTTTAACTACGATCGCGTTTATATTTATACGATTAACCCGCAGCAAGATAAGTACGAGCTACTTAACAATTATAATAACAAACTTCGTGATGATCTTGAGGCTGGCGAAGATTTTTTTATTATCAAACAACCAGAAGAACTCGTCCCAGTTAATCAACTTGATTCGTCCGAACACAAGATAGTTGTTTTTGATGATATTCCGCTAAACAACGAAGAAATAAATAAAATAAGATCATATTTTTCACTGTCGCGAAATAAAAAATGTAATTCTATTTATCTCGTCCAGGGTTTTTATAATGTTGACAGATTTATTATGCGAAATACTGGTTGTTTTTTATTATTTCCAGGACTTGACAATGTCGATGTTAGAAATATCGCGAACGAGCAATGTGGTGATGTAACAAAAGATAAATTTATTGAATTATATCATCAAGCAACGGCAAATAAATATGACTTTTTTTTGTTTGATAAATTAACAAATGATACGAGTAAAATGTTTCGATGTTGTATTGAAAAATATCTACAGTAATTTTTATACAAAATAGTATATAATTAATGGAAAGACAAGCAAAGTACAGAAAACATATAGAAAATCTAAAAAACTTGCGCAATCTCAGGCAAAATTTAAACAGCAAGTACAGCAAGCACGACGTGGCCAAGTGGTTGCAGCAGAAACAACAGCCGCCGCTCTCAAACCAATTACTGAAGCTTTACTTGGAAAACAACCTGAAACTAAACCATTATCAGAAGAAGAGCTTAAGCGACTAAAGGAAAAAGGTTTACTCGGACTAATTAAAGAAAAACAAGAAGAAACTACTGGAAGAATTATTGAGAGATCTGAAGAAGAAAAAAAGAAGATTAGCTGAGGCACTTGTAGCAAATATCGCTGATCCGGTTGCAAGACAAGCTGCACTAGATCGGCTAATTAATAATCCACTAGAATTTGAACAAAGACTAGCAGGTTTGACTACAATAGAGATTAAAAATATTTTAACAAATTTATCAGAAAAATTAAAAGATATTGAAAAGGAGCAAGAAAGAGTAGGCGAGTTGACGGTAAAGTTTATGGAAGTTGAAGATCAAAGACGATGGTATATAAAACTAGCAAATAAAAAGATAACAGAGGGTGATTATGATAAATTTTTAGAAGAAAGTAATATAAAAGATCTTGATAATATAAGTAAATGGAGTGATGAAGAATTGGATGAATTTATTGCTAATTTGAATGAAATAATGAGAGACGGTATTGCTGCTAGAAATGAGTTGAAAACAGCTATAGAAAAGGAAAATATGCTTCCACTTTATGATAGAATGAGATATGGTATTATCGCTAGACTTGTTGGAAGAACAGCACAAGAAAATAAAGACAAACCTTTTGGTAAGGGGTGGAGTTTTAAAAGGAAATTGATTTACTTGATAAAAGTCGTGTAAAACAATACACAGAAGAAAAAAAAAGGAACTGGAGCTAGAATATTTTCATCAGTTACTGAAATGATAAGCAGATTAATGCTATGGATATCATCAAAAGAAGCTGGAAATGTTGGTGCTGAAATTGACAATGAAATTATTGACATACTTGATAATTTGAGATCAGAAAATTTATGCACATCTGACGAATACAGAACTTTACATCACGATTTGATATAATCGCGGCGATTTAATTTTATAAATTTGTGTAATGATTTTATATAAAAAATGTCAGCAACATTATTACTAGACTCTAGCCAATCTGATAAAGATAGCGCAAATTTTTATGTAAAGTATATTCCGCCAATAGAACTAGATCGTGAGAAACAATATGAAATTGGACTAATTTCCTGCACTTGTTGGAATGCTATGGCTAATGTAAAAACTGGAGTAAACGATGAACTTACATTTACTGTTCCTATACGTACCATTTGTCACCTGGAAAACAATTAAAATTCCACAAGGAGCTTATAATATCACTGATCTAAATAAAATAATAAAAGAACTTATAACAAAAAATAAAGGTATAGCTGATAATTTTGAGTTTACACCAAATTATAATACGTTACGCGCTAGAATGACATTAAAAGATATAAAAGTTAGTCTTGTATCGCAAACAAGTATCGCACCACTGATAGGATTTTATAATTATGTATATCCTGCTCTTAATCGTGATAATCCCGAAACGTATGACGGCCAACTGCCAGTAAATATAACTGATGTAAACGCATTATTGGTAAATTGCTCTATCACATCTGGATCTTATTCAGCTAAAGGTAGTAAAGGACAAACAATATACAGTTTTTCACCAGATGTTCCGCCGGGATCTCTTATGCAAATTAGTCCACGTCAGGTTATTTATTATCCGTTAAACGTTGAAAACCAAATAACAGAAGTAAATATGCAATTGACAGATCAGTCTGGAAGACAGTTAGATCTTAATAATGAAAATGTTACTTATTATTTACACCTACGCGAACAGTAAACATATTTTCTGAAAGTTTTGGAAGTAAAATTATGCAACCTCAGATATAATGAAACAGAGAAAAAAGTTTATCGAAGAAAAATAGTAGGAGGATTTTTTCGGAAATATATTTGCTAAAATTATAGAAAATGCTCCAGGAATAGCTCATAAAGTTGCACCAATTGCACTTGACGCATCAAAAGCGTTTGCAACTGGAGCTGCATCTGCTGCTGGAACTGCTGTTGGGCAAAAAATAACTGATAAAATAAAAGGCGATCCACAACGTGGTATACCGACAATCAAACAAGCTATTTCAGAAATCGTACCAACAAAAGAAACTCAACGCGCAATGATAACAACGACAAAAAAAACTTTTATCGCCACGAGGAGAACAAATTATACAAAAATTAATATCTGAAGTAACAACACCGAAATAATTTTGTATAACCTAATAAATAAAAAAATGTCTGTAAAAAATTATCTCGATTTAGCAGAAACTTATGACACAGACGACACAGTAACAGAATTCGAATACGTTGAATATCTTGATGAAAATTCTAACGATCCTAATAAGGCTGGCTCCAAAACATTTAATACTCGAGACGAGGACGTATTTTTGCTTCCTCATAAAGCAATGTTGGAAGTTCGTGGTCAGATTATGACAGCAGCTGTTCCACCTGCCGAAATTGCAGCTAACGAAGAAGTAGCTCTTATAAATAATGGTTGGTGTTTATTTAAACGTGCTAAATATCAGCTGGCCAATCAATCTGTCGAAAATATTTCAGATCACTTACAAGTTGCAAGTACAATCTTAAATATTATTTCGTTTTCCGACGATTACTCCAGATCAACTGCAACTAATATGATGTGGTTTAAAGATACTGGAATTGGTACAGCAGGATCTGGAGAATTTATTTTAATAATGCTGCCAATTTTGGTATAGCCTCACCAGCTGCAGCTGCTAACGTAGACGCTACAAGAGTCTCACTTACTGAAGCTTGTAATAATCTTGGTATAGCCGCACCAGGAGCAGCTGCTGACGGTACTGCAATGTTAGGTTTGATTGATAATTTAGTTAATAACCCGACAGTTAACGTAAAAAATGTACGTTACAATGAAGGTCATGTTAAGAGAAAAGCACTTGCAGCAGAATCACATCAAATTACAATGATGCTGCCATTAAGTACAATATTTGGCTTTTGTCGTGATTACAATAAAGTATTTCGTGGAGTTAAACATACTCTTATTTTAGATCGACCAGAACAAAACGACTGCCTGTTTAGATCAGGTGGGGCTGATGTACAATTTGTCATAAACAAACTTGCACTATGGATGCCAGGAATAACTCCGTCTATCACTAAAATGGCGGAATTAAATAATATGCTGGAAAAACACACAAACAGAATTTATTTTCAGCAACATAGAATATATCAAACAGCAATTCCGAATACCACCGACTACACATGGCGAGTTACAACGACACCAAGTGAACAAAAACCACGGCAATTATTTGTTGTATTTCAGAGATAAGCGCGGCGTAACAACCAACAACAAAATAATGCGATATTTGATAGCGCTAATGTTAGACGAATATATCCTAGAATAAATTCAAAACAATATCCGGAGCGGGCGATAGAATGTAATTTTGCAGATGATGAGAATAAAAATATTACTCGACCGTACATGTATTTGTTCGACGCACTGCAAAAATATCAAGATGTTGGAGATGGATCTCAGATATCAGTAGAGGAATTTCATACACTTTATCCGATATTTTATTTTGATGTTAGTAAACATAGCGAGCAAGCTAAAGACAGCACAGCTGATATTGAAATTACTTGGACACTAGGAGCAGCTCCAGTAGCGCAGTTAAACGTGTATGCGTTAGTAATAAGCGATAGATTTGTTACCGTTGACTCTGTCGGAGTAAAATGTCAGTCCAAGTTTAATCTGTAATCGTTATATAAGATGACAAAATATATTGTAAAAGAAATATATTTGACCGATGGTCAAGTTAAAAAATTAGCAGCTGCTGTTGCAAAGAAAAGACAAGTATCATTAAAGGTCAACCCTAACGCAAAAGGTACTTTAACAAAATTAATGTTAACCAAAAAACAAGTAAATAAATACGATCGCAAAAAACCTTTTGTTTTAAATTTAAGTGCTGCACAAATAACTGCAATGGCAAAACATGGCGGCTTCTTCGGTCCGGCATTATCTGTAATGGCCAGAACGTTAATACCTAAAATTTTGCCAGTGTTAGGTACATTAGGATTAGCAGCAGCGTCTGGAGCAGTATCTGGCGCAACGAAAAAGGCAGTTGAAGGTAGTGGTATAAAGAAAATTTTCGTATGAATATCGATGGTAACAATTTTATGTGATTGATAAATATAATGCCTAAAAGAAAGACAACGACGAAAAAAAAGACAACGACGACGAAAAAAAAGACACGACAGAAGCGAAAAGGGGGATTTATTCCAATAGCCCCGTTACTAGCAGGATTGGCGGGAAGTCTTTTGCCAAATCTGTTAGGAGTAGGACGAGGACTAATGTTGCCAGGAACAAGGAGATAAAGTCTGCGTTAAGTAATTTTGATATACTTGATAAACTAAAAAAAGTAAAACATTTCAGTGGAGTTTATTCTAAAGATGAACTTATGACGATTCCATCGCTAGCGTCTCCAGGTTCGTGTGTCATAAATATACAAGATTTTAATGACGGATCTGGCACATATTGGGTAGCTGTTTATGATAACAATTATTTTGACTCGTTCGGAATTCCACCAAGTGACGCAGTAACAAAATATATGAGCAGAGTACAAGATACGAAGTCTCCGACGAAGTCTCTTACGAAAATAATAAATTATTCGTCTAATCAAATTCAACCAGTTGGAACTTCCGCTTGTGGATATTATTGCGTAATGTTCATTAAACAGATGACCGAAAATCCAGATTTTTTAAAGTTTATTTTGCAATTTGACAAACAACCTTCTCACGCTAATGATGAGATTGCATTAAATTTTATCTAAACTTAGATATACAATGTCAACATATTGTCTTAAGTGTAAAACTAAAACAGAAAATAAAGACGAAAAAACAGAAAAAACAAAAAATAATAGAATAATACTGAAAAGTATTTGTGCAATCTATGGAAGAAAAAAAAATATGTTTTTACCAAAAACAAAGTTGTCCGGAGCGGGTTACCCTGACGTTGTCAGGGAAATTGTTTTAGTAGACAACTAAATAAATAATGACATGCGACTGTGATTGCGATAGAGATTTATGTCTCGAGCAAAATAAAATTGTTACATATTGTCAGAAATGCAACAACAGAGAAATAATTGGAACAGGTATAGATATACATAAATTTTTTGGAAAATTGCCGAAACCAAAAGGCGGTTGGACATTTCCAGGCCATAAATATACTGGACCTAATAATCCTCTTGATAAACAACTTAACGAAAACGATAATCCGCTGCCAGGACAAGAGCCTTACAATCAAGTTGACGCAATAGCAGTGCGCCATGATATCTGCTACAGAGATATTGATCTTCCAGAAAGCGAACAAAATAAACATAGCTGCGATGAAGTAATGTTAGACGAATTTCGTGATATGAAACCTGTAAATATGCGAGAACGTGTTGACCGAAGGCTGGTCCAGGGTTTTATTGGAGCAAAATATAAACTTGGTCTCGGAAAAGAATTATATGATGATCTTGCAACTGAGCTACACAGACCTAAAAAAAAAAGTTTCCGCGACGTAAAGTTGTCGCAAATGCCGTTGATGATATCTGGGCGATAGACTTAGTTGATGTTTCAAATCTAGCTCAGTTTAACGTTGGCGCTGATGGCGCTCCAAAGAGATATCTTTTTAATGTTGTAGATGTTTTTAGTAAATATGCGTTTAGTATACCCGTTTCGGATAAAACAGGGATCTAGGTTTTCCAAATGATTATCTGTTTTAATACCATTTTTATGATCAACAACTAAACCATTAGGTATTAGTCCGTTAAAAGTTTCAAACACAAAACGATGAAATTGATAATGAACAAAATTAGTTTTTATACCACGTACCATTACTTTTAAATATCCATCTTTATCTAAATTTCCAATAACTTTTTTTGTTCTTATATGTCTAATAATTCCCTTATCATTTGCCTCATATAAATCAAATACTGGATGAGGTTGAAATTCATTTTGTATTGATAAATTTTCAATATTGTCATCAGCAACTGCGCCATTTGCTCTGTATACTCGTTGTCCTTCTGAAATATCGCCGCAAAACAAAGTATAAATAAAATCTTTTCTAAACATTTTAATTCTTTCTGTATCATCGCCTTTTACTGAAATTAACATACCAGCTGGTGTTGATATACCAACAGATTTTTTAGATTCTATATTAATAACAGAACCTAACATATTTGCTGCGTATAAGTTGTATTTCATATGTACATGATAAGTTTATTGCTCTTCCGCCGTCATTCTGATATATATCAAAATTTCTGTCATTATACTATAAGGCTTTTCATATCTCTAATTAGGAATTATAAAAAATTCAATTAAATATAAAATATTATTATATATATAATGTTAAAATTGCGAGATATTGCTAAAAAGAACATTATCAAATCAGAAAAAATTGCTTCAGCATTTTCTGGTTACGATAACAGTTACAAACTTGATGATCAAAAAATTTTAGCAAATTTTAGCTCCACAAATTTATTTCATCTTTTACAACCTGTTATTGCCCGAGAACTTGCGGCTCATAAAAGTATCAAACTTATAGTCCAATATCATACGATTTTATCAAAGTTACACGCAGTTGAAGATATACTTGATGTAATTTTTGAAACAAAAAGTTTTGACAGCGAAATTTCAGAACCATATTTAACAGCAAAATCGAGAAAAATATGAACTGGAACAAACATTGCCATGGTCGCCGATGAAATACATCAAGAAATAAACAAAAAATTAGAAGAATTTACTTCGTCAGGATCAGGTTGGAAATTTGAAATGATAAAAGAAGTTTTATTTCACACAGAAAATATAACGTACCTCACGGCAGCGGCGCTAATAGCGCTGGCTACGTCGATCTCCCTCAAAAAATTAAAAACAAAAAATGCTGTATTAATGTCAAAAACGATGATGACAAATGTTTTCAATGGTCTATTCTTTCTGCGATGTTTCCAAAAGAAAAAAATGCTGATCACGTTAACAAGTATTTTCCGTACAAAGACGAACTAAATTTTTTAGGAATAACTTTTCCAGTAGCAGAAAATTATATACCAAAGTTTGAAAAATAAAACAGTATCTCAGTAAATGTTTTCGGACTAGATGAGCGAGAAAACGTTTACCCGAGATATATCTCAGAAAATGCTACGCAAAATACAATAAATTTATTATTTTATCGAGGACATTATTGTTGGATAAAAAACTTTAACGGACTAGTTGGCAAACAGTACAGTAAAAATAAAAATAAAAAATATTTCTGCTATAGATGTTTGCACGGTTTTTCTAGCGATGAAAGACTGCAGAAGCATCTCAAATACTGTGTCAATGTTCAAAGAATAAGTATGCCTAGCGAAAAAGAAAAAATATTAAAATTTAAAAATTATAATCATAAACTAAATATTCCTTTTGTTATTTACGCTGATTTCGAGTGTCTACTCGTTCCTGTGGTTGGAGCAGAAAATAATCCGAATAAATCCAGTACTAGAAAAATACAGCAGCATATTCCTTGCGGAGTAGCTTATAAAGTAGTTTGTTGCGCTAACGATAAATTTTCAACTCCGATAAGGTTATATAGAGATGAAAATCCTGCCGTATGGCTATTAAAAAATTTAATAGACGAAGTTAATAAAATTTCTAACAGATTACTTAAAACAGCTCCGATGAAAAAAACATCTAAACAACAACTCAATTTCGATGAGGCAGTTAATTGTCATATTTGTGAAAAGTTGCTGGTAGACTCTAACGGAGACCGTGATAAGGTGCGAGATCATTGTCATTTGACCGGCCAATATCGTGGAGCAGCTCATAATAGTTGTAATTTAAAATTTCATGCGCCAGATTTTATTCCCGTAGTTTTGCATAACTTTCATGGCTATGACAGTCATATCATTGTAGAAGCTTTTGGTGATGAAAATATTAAAGCTAAACTAAAATTAAATAACGTAATAAAATGTATTCCAAACAATTTTGAAAAGTATATGTCGGTGACGCTCGGTAAATTACGTTTTATTGACAGTCTGTAATTTATGGCAGCATCATTAGATGAGCTTGTTAAAGGTTGCAGTAGTTTCGCTAACCTAGAAAGTTGCTTCGGTGAAAACTATATCGATCTGACAAAAAAAAGGTATATTTCCGTACGAGTATCTCGACGATTGGAGCAGATTTGATGAAACTTCTCTTCCCGATAAAGATAAATTTTACTCGCAACTCAAAAACGAAAATATCACAGATGACGAATATAAATATGCACAAGATATTTGGAATAAATTTAGTTGTAAAACATTTGGTGATTATCACGATTTATATTTGAAAACGGATGCATTATTGCTAGCAGATGTTTTTGACAGTTTTCGTCAAGTGAGCTATAGCAATTATAGATTAGACCCCTGTTGGTATTATTCCTCACCTGGATTGTCTTGGGACGCTCTACTAAAAACGAGTAAAATAGAATTAGATCTCTTAACAGATGTCGATATGTTTAACTTTATTGAAAAAGGTATCAGAGGCGGAATTAGCGTTATAACAAAGAAATATGCAGCTGCTAATAACAAGTACTTAAAAAATTATGATAAAAATCTCCCGTCGAGTTACATCATTTATCTGGACACCAATAATTTGTATGGTTATGCGATGTCAGAACCAATGCCGTGTAGTGGATTTCATTGGATAACTCCAGATCAATTTCTTAAAGAAACTGAAAAAGGTTTACCGAGAAAAATTAATATCGATTTTTCTGATATTTCATATTTTGTTGAAGTTGATCTGGATTATCCTAGTTCGCTACATGATCTACATAACGATTATCCGTTTTGCGCAGAGTCAATGATGATTAATTATAGTTTATTATCGCCTGAACAACGAGCAACCACAACAGCAAAAAATTCGATTGTTAATAAGTTAGTTCCAAATTTGTTAGATAAAAGAAATTATGTTATGCATTACAAAAATTTAAAACAAGCAGTAGATGCTGGACTAATTCTGAGAAAGGTCCATCGCGTGCTAAAGTTTAATCAATCGAAGTGGATGGCAAATTATATTGATCTAAATACGAAACGTCGTGCCGTGGCTAAAACCGAATTTGAGAAAAACTTTTTCAAGGTGATGAACAACTCGGTGTTCGGTAAGACGATGGAAAATATTCGCAAGAGAGTCTCTATAGAAATTGTTAATGATATAAGTCGCAGAAATAAATTAGTTAATGATGATGGTTTTGTTAGTATGAAAATATTTAATGAAAATCTTGTTGCAATACAACGACGAAAGACAAATTTAAAGTTAAATAAACCTATTTATATTGGTGCAGCTGTACTTGATATATCGAAGTGGCTGATGTACGATTTTCACTATAATTTTACCAAAAAGCAGTGGCCAGATTCAGAGTTGCTATTTACTGATACAGATTCGCTAGTTTATAATATAAAATGTGAAGATGTCTATGAAGATATTTACAATAATAAAAGTCTGTTCGATTTATCAGATTATCCAGCATGTAGTGGATTTCAAGATAATTCGAATAAGAAAGTTATTGGAAAAATGAAAGATGAGTCTATGTTTATACCAGTTAGGGAATTTGTTGGACTAAAGAGCAAAATGTATGCTGTCATATTAGATGACAATAAACTTACAAAAAAAGCAAAAGGTATTCCTCGAGGATATGTGAAAAAGATGATGAATTTTGACGATTTTAAAGCAGTGCTAAACAATAGCATCCGTTTTATCAAAACAAATGTTATCAGAACAAATCATCATAAACTTGAAACTGATATGATCATAAAACGGGGACTATGTAATTTTGATGATAAAAGATATTGCAGTGACGGAATTAACACACTAGCGCTTGGACATTATACAAGTAATTTTGTCTAAACATTAGAAATAATGTTTGAAAATTTAACATTAGCAGATGGAGTTAATAGCAAAATAAAAAAAATAATGGTTAATAACCAGCAATTATCATTTGAATTTAACGATGAAATTTCAGGTATTTGTTTTAGTAAATTTGACAGAATCAAACTCTCCCTTATCAAATCAGATGACAGCAAATGCTTTAGTTATCTCGAAAGTTTACGAGACGAGCTTTCATTAAAACATGACAATTTGCATAATCCGATCAGTCAATACCAGTATACAAAAATTAATATAGACCTAGATAGGTCGAAGGTTTACGTGAAAGGTAGTAAGTATCTTCTCAGTAAGATAGCGATGAAAGAACTATTTGAGTGTCGTCGTAAAGTATCTGGTAGAATTAAATTTTATTTATATAATCACGATAGCACATATTACTTAATAGCAAACGTCGAGATATTATGTGTTGGTCAAGAAATATAACTCTGTGTACCATATCTGTTTTTAAAAGGGAGATAATACTGTTCCAATCAAACATAGCATATATACTGTTTCGTATTTTTTTGCTAATGAAATATAATAGATTTGTAAATCTGATAGTATTTTAAGACCTACAAATCCTGGTATCATTTCTGTATTTACCAAAATAACTAGCAATTCGTCCTACTTAAATAACATATTTACTATAGATTCTCGCTTAAGTCCAACTGCGTAATACAGAATATTGATTATTTTTCTGCAGTAATGCGTCATTCAGACAGTATCCTTAGCAACGGCCGATCTTCTGTCAAAGATAATTGTGTGGTCGTAATTCAGGCAAACATTAGGATTTCGTTTTCTCTGTACAATATAAAATCAAAAATAATGTTTTTTCTCGATTTATTTATAATAATGTTTTTAGAATCAGATCTTTTAATTTAGCTTCGACTTATATATATAACATCTGTGTATTTCATTCAGTCCACTCGTTAGTATTACTGAAAACGGTCAATCTTATACAGTTTAGCCTAGCATTAGGATATTCGTTTTTCTGTACAATATAAAATCAAAAATTATGTTTTTTCTCGATTTATTTATAATAATGTTTTCAGAATTAGATAATATAATGTAAAATTACGTGTTTTCAAAATCAGAAAATATAATGCTGTTCGGTAACTAATGATAACTTTTTTAACATATATATATATATATAATGAAGTCCAGTGGCTGATTGCTAATGCGTTGGATTTTCATGCTCGAGGTCCGTGGTTCGATTCTCGTGACCGACAAATTGTCGGGCGAAAGGCGATATTATGCCAAAATTTATGATTTAATGGGGCGTAGCCACCCCGTCTATGTTTCAATAGAAAATTTGTACACTCTCCCACCATGTCATTTGGTGGATGCAATTTTGCACTCCCTGGGTGATTATGATGGGGGAGTGTGCAAAAATTTGTATTGAAACATAGAAAAGGCCCGTTGTACTGTCCTTAAGATAAGTTTATATGTAACTGTGCTGTCCTAGAGTTAAGTTCTTGGAATTAAGTTCATATGTAACTGTGCTGTCCTAGAGTTAAAGTTCTTAGAATTAAGTTTATATGTAACTATGCTGTCCTAGGATAAGTTCTTAGAATTAAGTTTATATGTAACCTCTGATCCTGCTAGGATGTCATTTGGCAACCTAGGGGATCACATGGGGTCAAAATGTGCTGTCCTAGGATAAGTTCTTAGAATTAAGTTTATATGTAACCTCTGATCCTGCTAGGATGTTCTTTGACAACCTAGGGGGTCACATGGGGTTAAACTGTGCTGTCCGTAAGATAAGTTTATATGTAACCTTTGATCCTGCTAGGATGTTGTTTGACAACCTAGGGGATCACATGGGGTTGTATAAAACTGTGCTGTCCTAGGATAAGTTTATATGTAACCTCTGATCCTGCTAGGATGTCCTTTGGCAATCTAGGGGATCACATGGGGTTGTATAAAACTGTGCTGTCTGTTTCGTCTGATTTCGAATTTCCTCTAATCCTGCTAGGATGTCATTTGGCAACCTAGGGGGTCAGATGGGGATAAACTGTGCTCTGTCCTAGGATAAGTTTATATGTAACCTCTGATCCTGCTAGGATGTCCTTTGGCAACCTAGGGGGTCACATGGGGTTAAACTGTGCTGTCCGTAATTAAGATATAATCATATGTATATAATCATAATCATAATCATATATATATAATCATCTTCAAACAGTCTTTAAGGACTATTATTTTTATTGTTTTAAACAAATATTTATAGCTTTAGTAATATCATTATCAAATAAAATATCAACCATATTGTCAATAAATGTCATCACATCATCTGCCCAACCCGCTATTCTCATATCATTTTCAGTCGCGAATAACTATATTGACCCATATTTTGGTGATATATGATATCCAACTTTTTTAATACAATCGCTTATTATTTTAGTTTTTATACCAGTATAACTTGAGGCTGATTTGATAGAATTAAATCTCTTATAAAATTTATTTGTCAGATCAAATCCAACATGTCTCTTTGATTGACAGAATGACATTATATATAATATTTTCAATCTCTAATTAATTTTGTCTAAACTTTATAGTACAGGGCTGTAATAGTAGCATTGGTAATTGAGTTGTTCCTATCTCAAAGACCCCCTACCCCGAGAAAACAAATTTTGTCAGAAATATGTTAGAAAAGTCTTATCATATGAAAGTCATCATTTTAAGCTAAAAACGGCTGCTGACAAAAATGTTAACGTATAACGTTTTGGGGGGTAGGGGGTCTCTGAGAGAGGAACCTCAAATTACCAATACTACTCACATTACACCAATACAACTACATCACATTTGCCACCATGGCGACAGAAACGGTATCTGCAGAGTCCCTTCTCATTTTATTCCATTGTGTAATTTACCGGTTTCCTACGGTAAATTCTGCCACTGCAGCCACAACACCAAGGTACACTACTAGATTTTATTAAGGACTACATTATGACAGGGACAGTCATGCAGTTTGGGTCTAATTCGCTACTCACTGACCATGGCATCATGGAAACTCACTAACACTTTCTCTCCGTGACGTTTGCTCCTAATAATTGGCTAATTATTTCGGGCTACGGAATATTTCCATTGCACCGAATTCCAATAATCAAACAAGTAAAATCACACAAATCTAAGAATTCCTTAAACGGGGTGCTATAACCAAATGCGCATCTCCAAAATTTATTACATAAGTAAATAAGGGTAGTAAATAATGAATATTTATGGAAAGTGAATAATAATAAGGATAATACCAATAATAATAATAATACTAATGGATAATAAGTACAATATAAGTAAATAAGGATAATAGGTAATAAATATTTATGAAAAGGGTAGCCAGACTGACGAGCGTTCCGCGTTATATACGTCAAGCACGGACGTGAACGAAAACATCCCTTACACTCACTTCACATATTATATACTATCGACACCAACGAATGAGAATGCATAAAACATACCATATTTACTATCCTCATCAACGAATGAGAAAGCATAAAACACACCATATATACTCTCCACACCAAAGAACGCGAACGCACACAAACACACACATATATACTATCCACACAAACGAACGAGAAAGCATAAAACACACACCTATTTACTATCCACACCAACGGACGCGAATGCATAAAACACATACATTATACTATCCACACCAACGGACGCCAATGCATAAAACACACCATACCTACTATCCACACAAACGTACGAGAATGCATAAAACACACCATACCTACTATCCACACCAACGTACGAGAATGCATAAAACACACACATTATACTATCCACACCAACGGACGCGAATGCATAAAACACACCATACCTAATATCCACACCAATGAACGAGAATGCATAAAACACACCATACCTACTATCCACACCAACGGACGCGAATGCATAAAACACACCATACCTGCTATCCACACAAACAAACGCGAACGTACACAAACACACACATATATACTATCCACACAAACGAACGAGAACGCATAAAATACACCCATATCTACTATCCACACAAACGGAAGCGAATGCATTAAACATACCCATATCTACTCTCCACACAAACAAACGAGAACGCATAAAACATACCATATATACTATCCACACAAACTAAGGAAGAGAAGAAACACACACACACACACACACACACGCGCGCGCGCGCGCGCGCGCGCGCACACACACACACACACACACACACACACACACACATAACAGTAAAGGAGTGAGTGTTTATAGTCACACTACTCTACCGTCACACAAATTGGCAACTTGAATGGTCTCTCTTTTCTAGAGATTTGGTTAGCCCTGAGAAGGGATGTTTTTCTAACTCCAAATGCACCTGGTTAATGGTGACACCTTCCAGGCCGGGCACCACACACACAACGTCTACTCCAGTCATTCTCCCAATTGATTTCTCTTGTGGGAAGTGCAGAGGATGGTTGAGTGGCCTCATCATCCCAGTTTTCACTCTGAGGGATGGTGAAGACTTCCCTCTGTCTTCTATTCTGCAGCCGGGAATGATGTTGTTGATGACGAGGCTCCCACTCTTGCCGATGTCTCTCCAACTCCTCCATAATCTCCTCCCAGTTTTCCATCTGGGGGAAAGCAACTATTGGTACTGGTGGTAGTTGTTGTGGTTGTGGCTGTAGCTGACGTGGAGCTGGTTGTGCCTGTGGAGGTGTCCTCACCTCAGGCTTCACCTCACACTAAGGCCTCATGATGAGGTGTGGCAGGATCCTTTCCTTCTTCTCTTTCTTCTTTTTCCTCCTCTCTTCCTCCTCTTTTATTCTTGCTTCCTCCTGTACCACCTCCATAGCCAACTTATCTAGTAGGCGTCTGGCATGCTCTAGGTGCATCTGGAGTTCCAACAGTTTGGTTAATCTGCTCATCTTATTCGAAGTTAACAGGTGAACAATGGTAGCCAGACTGACGAGTGCTCTGCTTTATATTCCTGGAGGAAAACATTCCCTGTCACCAAAACATACCATAACCAAAAAACAAAACATCAAACGCGAGGACATAAAAGAAACACTCACGTTGACATTTTTACTTACAATCACAGACACACACAATCCTAAAAACAGAGAAACGAAGTGCTTATAGACACACTTCTATTTTTTTTAAAGACACAAACACACTATTTTTTTTTTTTTGCCAAATTGAATTAGTACGTATTGGGGTAGCCCCGAAAAGGGCTGTTTTTTGTTAACGGAGAGTGATGGCAATCTTTTTTACTGTCTAACATTGCGTCCCCGTCTGGCGGCAGGCTTTCCTATACCATATGGCCTGCTTCTGCGTTAAGAGAAGGAGAATTCCTTGGTGTCTACTCGACAGTCAAAAAACCTCTGTCTGGTTCTTGCTGCTGCTGTTGCTGCTGCTGTTGTTGTTGCTGTTCTCTCCGCTTCTGAAGTCTGTACTTCTCAGTCCATTCTTCTTGTTCTTTCTTGATTTCCTCTCTGAAGACCGCTTCTGTCAGGTCTTGGGCTATGGCTAACATCCTGACATTCTCTATCTCTTCAGGCTTCTGTATCAGGTTTAGCCTGACACGATGTAAATTGACATAAGCTTCGTTCAGCTTGGCTAATCTGGAAGGCATGTTCATAGGTTGACGAGTCAACATTGAATGGCCAGACTGGAGACCAACCCGCTTTATATGGTTCAAACGCGGACGCAATAGAAAACATCCCTACTCGGTTTTAGTGTCGGAATGCTATGATAGCTCATGTCATGGTGAGGGATAGAGAGAAGTAAAAGAGCATTTGTAATGATAAATTTTTTTGGAAAACAAACAACAGACACATTTTTTTTTCAAAACACAACATTTTTTATTCAACCAACAACTAACCACTAACAAGTAACAATAACATAAAACAAATTATTTTTGACAAGGTTGACAACGTTGTGAAATCATGTGAGATTTCCACTGATGGAAGTCATGAGGCCATTGATGTACATTACGTTTCCTAGCTAAAGACAAAAGATAGCCATAATGGTCACAAAACCATGGATCTACTTTCTCATCGTTTCTAGAAGAGTGACGATCAAAATAAGCCACTAAATGTTCTAAAGATATCCAAGACTGCGTTGATGAAGAAAATACACACAATATTGTCCACACACCATGGAATCTGTGCCTTGTAATTTCACATTATTGAATCCTGTCGTCTGGGCATTTCTTCTCGTAAAGTCAATGATGTCGTCTTCCAAAGGGGGTAATCAATACGAATCAAAATATTCCACACAATCCTCTTCAGGGAAGTAGACGCCAACCCAGTGAGTTCCTGGGAGATGACTGTCGTCCGTGTTGATGATATAAGCTTGATGGTCTTGAGGTTTGCGATGAGGTAGTTCATCTTTAGCGCACACGACAGGATTCCAAGAAGCAGTACACGAACTGTTGTTCAAAAGGTAATAAAGTTCCCAGGTATCCATTTTTTTTCTTGTTTTGTTGTTGGTTTTTTTTCCACAGGTAATGATAAGTCATCAATTCAATTCTGACTTTTTGTTTGAAACGCTCTGTCAAGTAACCGTTTCTTCGCCTTCTCTCCCAACTCTGGGCTAAGAGAGATTCGATGCGATAGATCTCAAGAGCTGTCAATGGAGGGCAGGAATGATCACGCAAGCCTTTATACCACTCATGCAACACTACTTCTTCCGAGATGAGACTCCACGCGTCGTCCAGATACTCGTCCAATTTTTCTTCTTGACTCATCATCATACATTTATCGTGTTGAATTTGACTGGGATGATCGTTTTGACATCCATAACAATCTTTCTTACTCAATTCCATAATTTTATTCGCCAGGTGTTCGGCAAAACACAACACTAAATGTTGTTCTTGTTCTGGTCATTTGGACTTGACCACTACCTCGTCCTCTTTGTCTTGGGTCTTGGGGTTCTGTTTTCACGCTACCCTCCCATTCCATTTCCAAAGATTCTCTACCGTTCAATGAGGGATAAGTGTCTTCCATTGTTTCTAATAGTCTAGAATGACTTCTCTCAAACTGTTGATTTCTATGGTATTATTGAATTCGGCATTCAAGATAACGTTGACCATCTCGGTGAGAGCTTCTGCAAACTGAAGTTCCACACGCAGTTGACCGGATTTTATAGGGTGGAAATGTCCCTCATCGCTGCCTTGGTCTGGAGTGAAATCAAAGGCTCACAAAGTGTAACCTCCTACATAATCTTCGTACGAAATACCGTGACTGGTGTTGGTTCCTAGTTGCCCCGTAGCTTTGTACAGGGACAAGTACGATCTCAAGTGACGTCGATGTTTGGCTAAGCGCATTGTAGGATGACGTGACTGTCTTTTTCGTTTTCCTTTTCCTTTTTGGACCGAAGAAGGAACACGATGGTAACGGTGTGTACATCTTGGAGGGAACATCTTTGGGCGTTTAGGAGCACAAAAAACACTGATCCGTATTGTTTGCCTCAGGTCTTTTTATACAGGAATGCGTCGCCACTGATTGTCTTTACGTCGTATCAACTTGATGACAGGCAACACACGTCGTGGAGGAGTTCGCAACGGACTAAATCGGGACAGTTCTTGCTTGGACAAATCCAGTAAACTCTGTAACACACCCGTTCTCTCGTGGACTTCGATTTTGGGGACAGGTACTTTGTGAGCAGCGGCCACTGCCGCTAAAGAGGAAGAGGGTGTCACCGCTGGAGGGGAAGTTTTTGGAGACACTCTCTTGCGGGTAGAAACTGTTTTCTGTGGACTTTTCTTTTTCTTTTTCTGAGGATGTGACCTGGTCTTGACACCGTTGCTCTTTTTCTTTTTCTTCTGGGTACGTTTGGGCGTGGCTTTTTTCCTGGGAACGACTTTGGGAGCATTAGGATCCCATTTTAAGAGGGAACGAATGATGACACCTCCTAGAGAACCGCTTCCTCCAGGTTTCAAAATGATTTGCTTTTTGGTTTGAGTGTCAATGCGAGGATCGGCTAGCTGCGTCAAGAGTACTTTGTTTCTCTAAAACAAAGTTTGGTTTGATGTGGAATCTGAGTGATGCCTTGCAGTAATTAACGTGCTGTCACCGCAAGCCATCGTAAGACTTCTTTGAGACTAGCTTCTAAGACACGAGCACGTATTTGTGGATTTTTTTTCGCTACTGATACCTCACAAGGCACGAATTTAATGGGAAGATGAGACTGAAGGGACGTCATGTTGACAATGTGTGAGACAGAGCCAAAGTGACCGATGTTTTAATAGACTTTTTCTTGGTGATTTTGTGATTAAGTCGACGAAAGGGACGTGTACACGACAGGCCCTCCGTCTTGGCACCAGTGGTGAAACAGATGGGTACGAAATCGCAAATAATCGGGAGTGGTGGGTTTTAAATCCACGAGTAAATAAGCGTGTGGGGTTTGAGTGGCATCGCCGTACACATGAGTCAGCCAAAGCGTTCCTAACTGTTTGACTAAGACTTGTACTTGCGATTTATCTCTAGGGCTTTTAAACAACACCACGTAATGAGCATTGAGACTGATGGTACAATGAGCTTTAATTTGTTGAAACAAATTTTGGGTGATGTAAATGACATTGGCATTACGATGATGCCGTTTGCGCGTAAACCAGAGTTTAATTTCTTCTTCGTCTTCTCCTAACATGTCGTGAATAATAATCAAATGAGTTTGACTAGGGTCAGACACGATCCTGTCGTCCTTGCCAGGAATGCCTTCCACAAAGACGATGGAATCGCCTTGACTTTCTCGCAGAAGGCTGTACGCCGATTGCCACTCTTTGTAACACCAC
>JAECUM010012672.1:0-11333 GCA_016617855.1 Megalonaias nervosa | reverse complement strand
TGCAATGTGTTGTTATATTTCTAAATCCCAAACTACCATCTTACATCTAAGTAAGAAAAATGAGCTGGCTCAAAAACTTTACGTAGCATACTTGTTCATTTTATACAGTAGTTTTGTTTGTGTGTGTGTGTGTGGGGGGGGTGTGCGCTATTTCTTGCACGGGGTGGGTTGCAATTTTGATATATTTACAATATAACCATTTAATCTTACATGCTTAATCTGGCGTTCGATACAGCTGTTCAGTCCGTAATCTGGCGTTCGATACAGCTGTTCAGTCCGTAATCTGGCGTTCGATACAGCTGTTCAGTCCGTATCTCCGATCCTATACTCAGATTCGAACTACTTAGATTTTTTTTTCTTAGATCATTTTTAGACGTAGTGAATCGAACTTTTATAAATCACTATTCTTTTCAAATTGCATTCATACAATAAGCTAAATATATTTAGAAAGCGTTAAGGAAGGAACATGTAATAATACAAAACCACATTGTTGTTTTGTTCCGAGTCAGAAAAGATCTCATTTGATATGATTTATGAATACGTCTCGTCCTGACGTCCTCGACGAAGCCTAGGCCGATAAATCAGATTCCCAGATATGTGTTGATATTGCTGTACGATTTGTGTGTCTGATGTCACCTGTTCATTTGCATAAGTAATTTTGCTGCATGCAAATCTTTCCGGCGTACAGTTTAGACACTTACCGGTATTTGGTAACAGACATATGTAGCAAGAAATTCCAAATGGCTACAGGACATAGGGTTGTATTATTCTAAGTGACTATACATGTCGCCAAACATAGGATTTGATCCAGAAATATTATGTACATAATGTCAAAAGAACAGTTCAACCCACGATAACTCAAGAGATGCAAGTAATACCAGTGAGTGTCTAAATGTTACACCGATATGTTGCGGACAGGTAAGTCTGCAAACGGTTCCACGATTTTATGAACAGGTGACACCAAACCCACATATCGTCCGTCAGTATCAAACTCATTCGGAGATCTGATTTATTGGACCATCCCTGTCCGTATATCATTTCAAACTAGTTCTTTCCGCCGACTGAGAACAAAAGACGTATGCAGTTTTCTTTATTTCTGGAACTTACTTTGCAATCGGCATCATCTAGCCAGTACAGTGTTAACTTGCAGTTAGGCACACACATACATGCCTACAAGCCTAACCCGCTTAATATAACATGTTTCCTATTATTATGCAAATGAAGTTCCCAGTGCAGAGTAAGATGATCAGTAGCTGAATAGGCCAGAGAAGCTCATTCATTGTAATGTACATTTTTTGTAAACCATACCGATTCTATATTTAATTATTAACATAGCGTATAAATGGTCCTTTAATTGGCAAAATTGTGGGAGTGTATTGGTGTAACTAATCTGGAAAATTAACCACTTTTCTTTTGAAAAACAAATGGTTAAAAGATTATATTTATATTTATATATTTGTTTACATACTCTCTGTACATGGAAGAACGTTAATTTAAAAGTAGCAAAACGCGATTTATTCCCACACTGACATTTTTCTTGTTAATATCTTATTTAGAACACTAAGAAAATGTAAGAATACCTTTATATACACAATATTAAATTAAAAAAAAAAATAGGAAATGTATTATGTATAGGCTGCTAGGTGCTCTCACTAACATAACAAAAAGGCAATGGATGATTAGGATGTCAGTTCCGAATACTATACAATTTAAGACCAGCTGTTCTCGTGGTAGTCTCAGTTTACCAGATAAACCCGAAATCAATACATTTTCCCAGTAAACCGAGAGTACAAAGGAAATGAGTTCTAGCTATTACATGAAAAAGTTTGTGAAATAGATTCAAGCTATATATTGTTCTGAGAGGAGGTGATGCGTGTTTAGGTCACCTATTTACGCCAAATTAGGTAAAAAGTAAAGATTGCGTCCCCGTAGATTAGGGTCTAACAGGATGGATTGGTAGCGAAACGGAAGTGGTTGTATGTACAATAAGGAGAGCAGATAATACATAGAGACCACGTACTCTACCCTCCACTGATATTTCCTCCTGTTATGACCCATATCTCTGTTTTCTCGACCAGCAAAGAAGGCAATTCTCCGATACCCTACTTCCACCCATCACAAAGCTCTCACGCTCTGACCATCAGTATCCAGATCTCTAACATGTGGTTTTAAAAATATCTGATTACATGTCTCCATACGGACCTGAATCTGATGACCGAACGTAGAGACAAAATGTTCCGATCTATTAACACACTATGCATTTGACTTAGATTACTCTGTTGTCATTGGATAGCAGTATGTTGTACGAGACAATCAGCCACGCACCTTGTACCACCGACTTGGATTCGATGGCTACAAATGATTTACAGTGCAACAGGGTAAAATAATTCAGGTTGAAGGCTAATCATGCCAAAAGTATTTATATTCAATAAAGCAAATAAAACCGTCGCGTCAGTAAAATGCTTGTCCCGAACCCAGACTGCATGCATTATATAAGGATTCATGTGTCTGGTATCATTATTTCTTAAATGTCGGATACAAAATATATAATTCATTGAAAACTGACCAATCAAATAATATCTGACTCGACAATTAGAGTCCTACATTTACTAATCATCCGACAACGCTATGGTTGAGACATAATACATCTAAAGGTTTAATTCATGTAGAAACAGCCATGTAGAGATTTGCAAACACAACGGTTTTTGTGTTTTATTTGTTTGTTTTGTCTATGTTTTGTATATGATTTTGAAAAAGACTCATTAAGAGTCGAAAACGCTCAGGCTAGTTAGATACTAGTTTTGCACTGTTCGTCGTCAGTTTTTTGCATTTATCTCAATCAATCCCTGACACACGTGATCCCTCGCTGGATCCAGTGCGCTTGAAAGGGCTGTTATTTGCCATATGATTTGTATTCTTTACACACACACACACACACACACACACACACACACACACACACACACACACATATATATATATATATATATATATATATATATATATATATATATATATATATATATATAGGTAGGTAGGTAGGTAGGTATTGTTATGCATATTTAATTTGTATTTGTCAGTTTTTTTTCTCCATGATTATATGTTATGTATAAATGTATTTTGGACTTGAACCTGTCCAAAAACATGTTCTTTGTGTACCTGGCCAGTAATTTTTATTTGTAAATAAATAATACCTAGTCAGTTCTCAGAGAGTGTGGATTAAATATTAGGATCATTATCAATGGAAGTCAACGTGTTTATCTTAATCTGATTATAGGACATTGGAATTCTCCCATGATAAAACTGGCCTACCTGATTTTTCCCCATGTTCTTTATTATAATTTTAGTAATAGACCGTATATTGTTGACAACTTAGAACATTCAAGAAATGAAACTTTGACCCTGATACTGGTTGTACTTTTGTGTCTTAGCATTTTATATAATGTTGTTTACTTGAGAGATTACTTATTCTTGCTTTAACATCTTGAAGTAGATTCGGTGTTATTGTTGTGTTCAGTATTTCATTTAGATGGAATTAATTATTCAATTTATTATTCACTGGAAGTACAAAGTGCTCATCTATAATATTGTTGGACTGGAATATTAATTTGGAATTATAGTGACTTTAGATAAGAACAATTTTGGATTATATGATTGTGATACATCAAAAGACTGTTAGCACATCGCCACACTAGAGGACACTGACACATTAGCATATTCGAGACTACAGGCACATGAACACATTCAATATCGGAATTTAATTGGAATACCACTGGAATTCAGTTGTAACTTTATACATTTGGACTTGTTATAAAGAGTCTAGGACTATTTGGGATTTAATTCACAATACTGTATATTCTAGGGAAATAAATTATTTGTTGAATTTTACAAAACTTCTTGGTTTTTGCTCTTTTCTGTTACGTAGTTTAAGACTATAGAGTCATAAAAGAAAATTGGGGGCTCGTGTACAGGGTAATGATTTCTCTAAAATATTTCAGAAAATTATGTTTCTGAAATTTAAATTCACTTTGTTTTTGATTTTTCTAACTCCCAGGTATTTTAATTTTACCTATTCAGAAATCAATAGTAAAACCAACAAGCCTTCACAATCCATCTAAAGTGGAGAACTGTATTTTAAATTCTACCCAACGGAAGAATTCCTCAAGCTTGTGATCTCTCTGAGGCGAAGACTTATTTAACGAAGCTAGAAATAAAAAGCATTTTGGTCCAGTATTTGGTTTAAAAGAATTTTTCGCAAAAAAGTGCTTTATTTTTTATTAGTTAGTCTGTATCAGACTCTGACAATGAAGTAATGGAATAGAAATTAAAACACAAGACGGAAATAGAGTTAAGAAAGCTTCAGCTTCAGGAAAAGGAGAGAGAGACAAATGCGATTGGAGAAAGAGGAGAGACAAATGCAGTTACAAAATAAAGAAAGAGAATAGTAAGACAGAGACAATTGCAATTGTAGAAGGAGGAGGAGGAGAGAGAGAGAGGGGGGAGGGGCAAATTCTAATGCAAATGCTAAAAGAAAGACGAGAGAGGAAAATACAGATGTTGATACACAGAGAAAGAGAAAAGGATGAAAAGGAATTTCAATTGAGATTAAAATAATTATAGCTTGCTAGTGCCACATACAAATTCAGTTTCTGATGTTACCAGAAATATTAGGTTAGTACCTCCTTTCAAAGAAAAAGAAGTAGATAAATATTTTCCTCATTTTGAAAAAATTGCTGCAATTTTGAAATGACCAAAAGAGCATTGGGCTCTATTATGACAAAACTCGTGAAGTCTACACCTCACTTGCAGTACAACAAAGTACTGATTATGATGTGTTTAAGGAATGTACCTTGAAGGGTTATGAGATTGTTACCCGAGGCATATCGACAGAAGTTTAGGAACTGTAAAAAAGAAACTGGACAGAATCGTGTCAAATTTGCAATAGAAAAAGAGCAATTGTTTGATAGGTGATGTTCAGCCAAGAAGGTTGGTCAAGACTATGATAATCTCAGACAACTCATATTAATTGAAGAGTTCAAGAATTGCGTCCACAGTGGCGTTACGACCTATCTTGATAAGCGAAAGGTCGAGACGTTCGAAGATGCTGCCCGTACAGCGGACACATATCTGGTTGTTGCCAGGCATTTTCGGTAGGTCTTGAGTGTTTGGAGTTTTGTAGCCAATGATGTGTAATACCTATGTCTCTGGAGCATACCAAATAGCTCGACTTCGTGTGTGTGTGTGTGTGTGTGTGTGTGTGTGTGTGTGTGTGTGTGTCTCAAAATATTTTGTATGGGGTGTTAAAGTTAGTGAGACATTATTCTTTTTGTTATATATCTGCTGTTGTTGTTTGATTTTGTAACAACTCCATCAGGCACAGTAGAAGACAACAAGCGTTTCTTCTTTGTAAAAGTAGTTTATACAGCGTGGACTAAGACATTCGGGCTGAGGCAACAAGACTGTATTAAAGTAATATCAGCAAATCAGCTAGATTTCTCTGTCTCATGGGTGAAAAACACAAATCACAACTATAAAAGAAAACGTTTAAATTACCAATGTTTACATGACTATGTCCAATGGAAGCATCGTTTGAAAATGTTCAGTATCTTCCTTAACTAGTCTGAACTCTAATCAACGAAAGCCGATACTTAGGCTATTTAAAAACTAGTTTAGTACCGTCCATTGCCAGTTCGCTGCACTCATTGTAATATGTATGTATGTATGTATGTATGTATGTATGTATGTATGTATGCATGCATGCATGCATGTACGTATTGGACACACAATTTAAGATATGCAACTTAAATTGACTCCTTGGCGAGTTCTTAACACATGGGACTAGGTGCTAGTGTCACATATTCTGTATAGTCGGGCAAAGTCGGGTACCGCGGAAGTGTGTGTTACAAATGGGTCGCAGTTGGTATTTTATTTTAAAAATCGGAAATTTTAAACTGTGACACTTTAGACCATTTGACTCCTAATTAGGTCCCTTCGACTGGTTGACCTTTAATAGGATCAATGCAAAACACCGACTGGACTGTAGAACAATATAATGTTAGCTACTCTCCTTCCACGTGTCCCCTCTAAATAAGAACTGTACGCTTCAAAAAGTCAAAAGATCAGATGGTACATTTGAGAGCTTGCCATTTGTACTAAAGGTAATGAAGCTTTAAGGTAAGATACATAAGGCAATACAATAGCTTGTGAAAAGATAATGGTATTACCATGTACATATTCGGCAAGGTAATATTTGTATATATTATCTTTCAAATGTAATCCTTACTTTTTGTCACTAAATAATGCTTTTCGTCCTTTCTGAAGACCGATAACAATACCCTCGAAAAAACACAGATAGACGATGACGAAGGATGTATATGTACTATTTATATATCTGCACCAACCAATCATATTTCACATTGCATGTCTACCATGATTTACTGCACCGCCATTATTTCATCTCCCGATTCTCACTGGAGCAGGACGGATGAACTCAAATGCAAGCAAGTCATATCAAATAATTGTATGTATTATATCAGTTCTTCAGAACATCAGAACAAAATATATAGCTGCAATTTTGTAAGTGTAAGCGAGAATAACGATTCTTTCATAGGTAGTTGAGGGAAAGATTGGTCCTGACGGAACTGAATTTTAAGCCACTGCTGAAACAGATTTTCAAACCATGGGAAATCAATCAACATGTTCATGATGTCTGCCAGGTAAGTTATATCCACATTATTTATTTATTTATTTATTTATTTATTTATTTATTATTATTATTATTATCAATTTTTGTGATATGTTGTGACAGGTAATGTCTGTCCGTTCGTCCTTCCGTTAGTTATTTTGCCCGTCCGTTGCTGTACCGATAACGGTTTACAATCTTTAAATGATTTATTTATGGTTGTACGGATTTAGTAATTCATGAATTTTAAATACGTGTCGTATTATTTGTCATTAATGTATTAATATGCGTGAGCATTCATGGTGATTCAGTAAGACTTTGATGACGTCTGTAGGTTATAAGTAAATTAATAATGTAAGGGTCTAGTGTAAAAGAAATAATAAAAGTAAAACATACAGAAGCAATCTATCCATACTTACATATCATGTGATTACTAAATTATTCTCCTCTCACAATTCCCGCAACAACCACCAGCATCCATTATTTGGCAAGAACGAGAAATATGTATATCAACATTTGTCATATTGCAAAGTAGAGTTACATAGGATCTCTTCTTATCCGATATTTTAAGCCAGAAGTAACCCATATAGAGTTTAAGTGTTTAGAAAATATTATTATACATATTCAATGGTTTTACTGGGAATATATCTTGCATTATCGTATTCGAACCTTTCTATATGAACAGGTAATAAAAATCGAAAGTAAAACAAGCTGTTTCTTGTAAAACCAGAGTCCTTCAGGTGTAAAATTAAATCTTTAATTTGTACCAAATAACTTCACATAATGTCTCCCATGAAGTGAGAGTTTGGATCTATTAGAAAAGCCAATACATGGAGCAAAGAAAAACGTCCTTTATTTAAAAAACATTTTGATAAATGTTGATAAAATAGTGACACAATATAAATCGCAGTAAAGACAAACAATTGCGCCTTATCCTAATGAATATATTTCTTTTTTAAATTTTTATTTGATCATCATTTCCTTTTCGCAAAGTATAATAATACGTGCTCTTCGTCAGCCTTTTCATCTTTTAACTTGATGTAAATGTTCTCGAAAATCAAGACTTGTAAAAAATTAACTGTGTTAAAATGCTGGCCATCTATTCCTATTGTACGTTTATGGATCATTTTTTTTTTTTTTTTTTTTTTGGTATCCACAAGTTGATAAGATAGCTGATGTTAACATATAAATAATAGAGTATCGTTGTATTTTATAATATTGTAAGCAACTCTATTAACCATACACCAGAGTAACTTTAATGGCTTTCCATCGTGTATCACCAAGCTTTACTTAGATATTTCAACTCTCCTTCCATACCCTTCCCCTCGCTTGTATTAATCCACATCCTTAGACAGTGACCTACCATACGTATATGATGTAACTTTTTGCTTTATCTACAGCCATAAAGTTTGATCGGTAAACATTTGAAAATTCGTCATGATTTAAGTCTAAAAGTTGACACTCTCCCTGGGATCACATCATCGGGAGTCAAGAATGATTTCTTTTTTACAGATGCATGCCATAAATAGAAAGTTTCGTGAAATTTTACGCAGTAATTTTGTGGGAATGTGCTAAGGGACAGACGGATGGACGGACATACAGAGCGTATCTCAATATCCCTCGATAAAGCTTAACGATAATGAGCGAATTTTTCCCGAGTTATTTTGTTATTGCGCGCTTTATTATAATGGTTTAAGAGACCATGCAAACTTGGAGAATGACGTTGATAAGCTATCTGCTTTGTATTGCTTCATTATTATTATTACTATTATAAATTTATTTTACGTTAGAATAGCTCATTTGTGAGAGTTATATATGGTGTCCTTAGGACAGTCGAATCGGTGTGCTAAGTAAATCATTTGTGTGATAGGTTTCTGTGTAATTCTTGTCTCTTGTATTCATTACAGGATAAATGGTGAAATATTTTGCAAGGTTTCCTAAGCACGCTAACTTGTTGGACTAGCTGAGATGTTTATATTTCTAAATTTGAGGAACACTTTTACACGATAACCCAACGATCATATAATCCTACGAGTACCAAAATATCTCAATCAAACGCCTGACTGGATTCAAATTTCTATTTTTATATCAAAGCCATTATAACTGGGAAACGCACCTGCACAGCAGTCAGCCTAACATTACGTCTTTGTGTTACTCATTATTTATTCTGAAATCCTGGTTGCTAGAAGAAAGGTCTTTGTCTAGGTTAAAAACATTTTAACATTTTAGCGGTACGAAGACTTATTTGAGCAATGAAAATTGCCATTTAAGCAATACGTTAGTTCCAAAAGAGACGGATTATATATATATATATATATATATATATATATATATATATATATATATATATATATATATATATATATATATACTATATATATATCCACATATGATATTTTTCTATATGTAACATATATAATAACAAGCATGACTTCATAGATGACAGTATGCTATTATGTAAGGCAAAGGTATACTGACTGAATTTTGAAAATGTTTTTACTAACGATGTTAGCAATATCTATTCTCACCAACTCGAATGCTACTTCTCCTGGGAAATTGATTTATGGTATCAAATATTTAGAGTGTGTGTCATTTAGGCTTAACGTAGCTTTAACAATATGAGTCAAATCGCTACGATGTCTGCAGTGTTGCAGTTTATACTGATGTCTAGCACTGGGGCATCATGCAGCAGAGATGAAGCATCATATCCCCCCACAGTCACCCAGACGACCAGTCCTAACATTAACCTATTAATGTTGCACGCCAAACCAGGTAGCTGCAAGTACCTTTTTTATAAGTCTTTGGTATGATTCGGCAGGGGATCGAACCTACGACCACCAGCATCCGAGGCGGAAGCTCTAACCACGTAGGCCACCGGAGCGATCAATGTTTTCAGAAATAACAATTCAATGTAAATATATTTTGTATAAGTAAATAATATGTATTTTGCGTCACCACAATGGTATCTTTTTTCCGTCACTACACCTTTCAGCTGTTTAGTCAAATAAAATTGTATTCTTTGTCATGCGACAAATAGTAACATTAAAATTCAGAACTGTCCATGATTTTAAATACAAATTGATTATTTCAACTATTGACCAGGCGGTATCGATTTATTATAGCTAAACATTTACCATTCATTATTCCCCATATTATCTGAATGAATTAACTGCCTCGAATCAAGACAGTAATATCATGCAATGAGGGTTTTTTGGGCCTGTTAGTCGTATGTGTGTTGATAAAATAAATGTTTACATACTTGAAATGGCATTTGATATTATTATTTATTTGTTCAGGATGTTTCCCGTATACCCTATAACTTTCAAATATGTAAAATTATGTATATGTGTGGTGGGCGACATAGCTCAGTCAGATGAAGTACATTGTATTATACACAGCATTTTAATTTATGTGCGGAACAAATGAATGCACATATACGGCTTATGTCCTCAGTATAGTTCACCATAGCTGATATCATTGTGTGCTCATTTTGTTTTTCTCCGTTAACTTTACAATGTCAGAATGGTGCAATAGTTTTTCGTACTGAACGGCTTCATACTGCGCGCCTCGTGTGTCTAAAATAGTATCGTGTATTAGGAACTATTTTGTAAACAAACCATATACGGTCATGTAGTAGAGACTTTAGCTTTTGGTTTATTAGATTTGTTTGTGAATGAACTAAACAAACTGTTTTGTCCATTTGAAAATAGAGATGATAAAGTTAACGATGTGGACAAATTTGATGAGTCACAAATGAAACTTAAAACAAAAAACGAATGATGTTAGCAATGTCCACAACAAACATGAAAGACGCAATATTGAAAACACCATTCTGATCATTTAAGCAGTTATTTAGGACAAATGTTCGTAACATTTTGCAAATAGGATGGTTCAGACTATGACCAGTGCTCTGCAGGGTCTAAAAAGTAGTATGGTAAAGCATATTGAGGCATCTTAGTTCACAACATTGAAAAGACGCAGAATTACCATATGTCAATCACAGAGAGCATAGGCGCCATTTAATCTGCCAATGTTTACGCATGACAGTGATAATTCACCATACGTTTTCATTTTTTCACAACCGAGCAATTGATAATTTCGACATGCGCGCTTATTAGTTATAAATATTTGGTTCTAAACCAAAAATAGCAGGCTAGAGGTGTTTTCTTTGCTATGCAAGACACAGATCTAAAAGAATAAAAACTGCGTCAATCACCTATTTCAATCAGTCCTATAGTGGTGTTTGATTGGTTGAATGCTAGTGATGATGCCATGTGGAAATTATCAATACTAGATTTAAAAGAGTGACATTATGACGAGTTATAAAGAAATTGAAGAGGTTTGTTTTAATATCTGGACTTGGTTCATAGGCTTACGTACAAGAGTCTTCCAAATTGATTTAAAACAAAACGTAACCACAAAGTGTTCCACAGAACCGAGAATCTCGCCTTCGTCCGTGCAATGAGATGTAACTAATTGTACTATAGCTATGATGTGTCCGTACAATGAAAGGTAGCTAACTGTACTAAAGGTTGTGCCCGTGCAATGTAATGTAGCTAACTGTACTATAGAGATGCTGAGCTGAACGAACGATAGTGATAGTGTCTGACGTAAACAATAATACAACAAATTTACTCGCTTGCCATATATA
>JAECUM010012668.1:0-40906 GCA_016617855.1 Megalonaias nervosa | reverse complement strand
TTTAAATGTTGTCAAATGTTGTAAAGCGCTTAGAGCTTCTAAAGATTAGGCGCTATACAAAGTCCTCATTATTATTATTATTATTATTATTATTATTAACAACACTGCCTATGAAATCAGACGATAATATAAGGGGCCCCTTGAGCCTCGAGGGCTCTGCCTGTGAAATCAGACGATAATATACGGGGCCCCTTGAGGCTCGGGGGCCCTGGGCACGTTGCCTACTTTGCCCTATGGATAATCTGGCCCTGGCTATCGCCAACCATTTCTAGACTGGTTCCCATTTTACCATATCATTGGTACCGTGAGTCCTTAACGGTGCGTTCCTGGGCTAGTGTGTGTGTGTGTGTGTGTGATTTGGATTTTTAACGTAGCTTTAACAATTTTTCACTCATATCGCTACGATATCTGCACTGTGGCAGTTTACAGTGATGTCTAGCACTGGGGCATCATGCCGCAGACATGTAGCATGATGTTCCATCCAGTCACATTATCCTGACACCAGGCCGATCAGTCCTAACACTAACCTCTTAATACTGAGCGCCAAGCGAGGCAGCTGTTAGTACCATTTTTGTAAGTCTTTGGTATGACTCGGCCGGGGATCGAACCCACGACCTCCCGCATCCGAGGCGGACGCTCTAACCACTAGGCCACCGGAGCGGTTTGTTCAAGTTTGTAACTCCGACACTATGCAGTTCATAGACTGTTACAGTTGGTACTTAGGAGTAATAGTAACTGCTATCAATAACGTTACCCTAATAAAAGATTTGTGTTTTTCGACAGTACAAAAAAAACTAGGGATCATATTTGGATACATTCTATTTTGCAATTAATTGGGTAGAATACTTTAGGTCAAATCGAATAAAGAGATCGATGGTAACATAACCTAACTTAATGCAGAAACTGCAAATTAATATTACGCTCTGTGCGTATATTTATGTTGTGTCCATGTTAGTGCCAAATACAAATAAGATAACGTATAAACAATGCACTTGATTTCATCAAAATGTAGAACAAATGGAAGAATTTCATAGCACACATAAAATACATTTTTATCGTTACAACGAAATGTCTGATTCTACAGTTTTCAACCGTCTACTTTACAAACTTGACTACGATGATATGCATGCTCAGGCGTGGAGAAGCTATGTTTATTACCATATAGCTCATAGTACGTGTTTTAGACTAGGTGTGCACATGCATGTGTTTCTAGTACAAGGTTTTGTATGAGTGAAACTTGAAGGCGTTGCAATCAATGTAAACAATTACGCCATATCATTATTATCTACCCCCTTATATATTTGTGTAATTTTGCCATGTTTCAAAATACAGTTCAATGTAAACAAGATTTGAAACAACTATTTAGCATAAGAAAAATAAAGATATATTCCGAGTTTTTAAATACCTCAAAATAATACAAAATACTGATTAAGTCCTCCAGCACCACCCACAGTACTACAAAGTAATTATGGCACAATGTATTTTCAGCAGTAGAACTTTACTCAATTTTACAAGCACACAGTGTATGTACCGGTAGATATATATCATTTTATGCTGTTTTGTTTCTAAGGAGGTGGCATTCCCTTTGATTAACAGTAAGTGGGTAATTTAGTGATCTAAGTATGTGGTGGCTTAGTAATCACCGTCACAATATTAATAAGGAAAATTAATAACCAGTCACATGTAAGTAAAACCTACTCCAACGAATAGGAGTAAATGCTATGTTAAAGTATTTCGGTATTGTTACAAGTCAGTATATTTCTTTGAAAATATCTTAAAGTGATCAATAATGAATATAAGCAATATTCAGCCGACGACTATTTAAACTAAATACGGGAGATAATAAGTACATACATTTCCGATTGCTCAACAGTGACATGGTAGCATGAGGTACAAAAGAACTTAAATCCACTGTATTTATGCTTAACCAAGGTAGAGGGAAAAATCGGTTCATTTTTCCGATAGATTATGTTATTGAATGTGAGTGGGAGTTCAATGAATGTGTTTACCACCGTTAATAATGATTGAATGAGTTGGATGGGTTCAATGTTGATAGGAAACGTTTGTATAGGATTACATTCAATAATCTTAATGCCGAGTCAGGGGTACATTTCGGTACTGGAGTGATGAAAAGTAGCATAACTGAAAGAAACATTCGTGATGTTAGGGCTGGTTAGTATTTAGATTTGATTTATATGGATCCGTTAACATTGATACATGATACTTCATAGAGACCTTCATCGGTTTATGTTGATTGTATGCAATAATTAACCATAAAACTTATTTAGTACATTTGATCTTAGCGTTAGATATAGCTACAGTACGAAAGTTTTTTTTTCACGCAACGATGCCTAGAATTATTCGAATAAGCATCAGTTTGAACCTTTACTTACCTTTTTCATGCAAGGGGGTCGCACAACAGATTTTAAAACATCCCTGGCTATTTATAGCTAATGTTTGTCATGATCAAATCAAAATGCATGCAACATTTGAATTTCCACTCAGGGATTAGAATATACAGACTTTTCAGAAGTCTTCCTGTTTCTGTTATAATTTCTTCCTTGTGCAACCGGCTAATGTATGGCTTGCTTGGTTTGATAACAGGATCATCGATCAACCCGTTATCAGTACATTTTGAGTAGACGTGATAAAATAACCTGATTTGGGCTGTCGCACTATACATCCACATGGGGAATTAGATAATCCATTCATGGAAAAATTGCGAGTGCGTAACTTTGCAGCAAATGAGACCATAATTGACTGACATCAAGTACTTGAATAGTGCATATCTTGCGTTCTCAAGAAAAGGGTGGCCGAGACTCAGCCTGTGTCGCTACCTTAGTAAAAGATGTGTGACTCTACTGTAAAACAACATACAATATTCAATAATAATAAGTGGACATTCAGAGGAATGGTTTATTGTTGTTGTTGTTGTTGTTGTTGTGGGGCTTAACGCCATTTTTCACGACACGATAGGCTATACATGGCGGCAAGTATTAATGGTGGAGGAAGAAACCGTGAAATCCGCGGAAAGAACCACCGACCCACGAGAAGCTACTGGCAAGCTTTCTCACATATCCACATTCGCGGAATCTTAGACTCGAACCAACGCAGACAGAGGTGAGATGGCAGTGATCCGTAACGGACAGCGCTTTAGACCACTCGGCCACTCGGGTCCCCGAGGAATGGTTTAACATTCATTATTGTTGTTGACAAGGAGACCAAAATTCCATTACATCTTGATACTCTATGCATAACTATTAGCATTATGAATAAACATGTTAAGGATATTATAGGTAATAATTATATAGAATTTCTTTTAACAAATTTTGATGAAGACTCATCAGTCTTTGAGATGGATGTAAAGAAAGTCTGGAAACGTATTAACGTTCGATAATCGAGTCTCCGGTCTGTAAATCAAGTTATTGGTAGAAAGAAGAAAACATAAAGTAGAAAAGTTTAACGTCAATCGGGAATAGGGTCACATAATATTTTTTGACCTTAATTTCTACATAACCTTTAATCAGATTACTAATATGAATTTTTGACCAAGAGTTGCACTTAACTGAAAGTTTGTTAAGGCAGTGGTCTAGTCTGATTCTCGATCCATATTAAGAAAGCAATAGTCTTAAATCCTCACGCAATGTCCAACGTAAGTTACCCGTTTTTATATTTGCTATACTCAAATGGGATATTCATCAAGAAATTAAATAATTTATTTTATAAATTTCATTTTAATAAATCATTCGATAAGATTGAAAATGTTATTGCCATGAAAAGGTTGGAAGAAGACTAGCTGTTAATATTTATATCAAAACTTAGATACTACCAGTTAAAATGGCATGGATTAGGAGAGTCTTGGAAAGCAGCACAGAGTGCTCTGAATTATTACTTGTTTCTTGTCCCAAACTGATAAATTTGTATGACCTTCAGTTTGGACTTTGTCAAGAATGAAATTAACAAATATTTTGGCCTTCAGTGAAATTGTTACAGAAATTAAATACAAAATCATCTTAAACTTCTTGCACGAGAAGCTGGAGTACTATCAGGTTATCGAGGTTAAGAAATGTTCCTGACTACAATATGAGTGAGCGATATTTTGTAATTATGTTGACATAGCTTTCATTATTGTTTTATATGTTTTTAAATTCGCATTTTCTTTTCATATGTTTGAATTGCATTCTACATTGTTCATAGTAAGTGGGGACATTTGCTTGAGCAAATTTGCAAACCGATACACTATTTTACCGGAATAGATGCCTGTTCGTGTCCTACCTCTAAGATATAGCATTAAGTATGTGAGAAAAGCTTCATATCTGCATCTGGCCTTGAAATGTAGTTAACATCACTTGATGACAAAGACATTCATGGCGGTGTGAATCTTTATCAATGGTACAAGGCTAATCTGTATCATGTCGTGTACATATCGAACAAAATTATAGACATTGAACTGTAACTATATATAATATTATTATCTCACAATGTGATATTACTGACGTCGGAATGCTTTTGATATGAACTCACGCCGACAGTTTGTTTATTTGGACATCACCAGGTTACTTTGACCTCGACGGATGAGATAATATTTCTAAGTATATGCAGTTTGAAGGAAATGCTTGAGCCTAGTTATTGTCCCTGTCATAATGCCCGTAACACTTAGCGCACCATTATTTATAAAGTCTTCATATATTGGAGGGAACTGTATATTTGCATAAAACTATTTCCAGTTATTTCTGAAATTTGAGATACAACAGGAAGGGGACTGAAATTACTGAAATAATCTCTACTGAGCACGTGCGTGTCATATGACATCATACTTCAAATTGATAAAACTTTCAAGACTAAAATCAACACAATAGTACTTGAACAGCAGTGAGGGTGATCTCACCGCTTTTTTCACGCCGGCAGTACCCTCGTAATTCAATTGCGGGTACTGGGTCGCATCCGCCGTCGTGTCTGTGGTACTAGTCTCACTGCTGCTACTTGTAGGGGGTAAACAAACACAGGAAAATACACAATCTAATGTGTGTATGAAAACTTTACCATCGCAATCACGTGGAAAAGCCTAAATCGAGTAATGATCGTTCAATAATTAAATCCCAATGTAGACCAATCAGGTTTTACAAACGTTATCAATATTAATGCGATATTGTGTTCTTGGATCCGCAAGATTATTCATGTAAAATCCACGTTGTTGCGCGTGTTTTCAGCGTGTGGGTATCATCTCCATTAAAAGAATACACAAAAATTACAATTTGTCATCTCTAATTACTATAGACACTTTAGTGTATCGTTGTGTAATATAAATGATATTTGTGCCTGCCTCGTAATGAAAATTGCTGCTGGGTTTCTTTGTTTATATACAATATCATTGTAAACAACTAAATTGTTAATATTTCCGTCAATATCATCATCCGATGGGGTTTCACTGATATATGTGATAAATTCAACCTCGTTCGACAAGTCGTCGGGGTTGACTTTGTTTTCGTTTATCGCTTTTTCATAATCCTTGATAACATCGTAACAGTGTTGATTATCTTCGGATGATGCAACTAAATAAAACTGATCCCATTTTTACCATCTCTCTATGAGATTAAGTAACAGCGGAGTCTTACCAGATCCTGAAGGGCCAATAATAATTGCTCGTTTAGAATTTTTTAGTGGTGGATGATGCTTAGCTGTGTGTGGTTCTCGTGTTGCTGAGAAGTCAATCACTTCCATGTTGGGCGCAGGCCATTATAAAAAATGATACGAGTTCATATTGCTTTCGATGTATAGCTGTTACCGCAATGGACTCACCGATGTGGACAATAACACCTAATTACAAACATGTAATTATGCAAGTACAGGTAGATGTGTTTGTTGTGGTTCAACGATACAAATTTATCAGAGCGACGATGAATCGTTGTGGTAGCGATATTGCTGGGATGGATTCATTATAGCCTGAGTGGGTATTATAATGGTGCAGCAGCAATTACGGGTAATCCTTGCTGATACACAATTACCATCCAGATGGGTGTTACGGGGTAATTAATAGCGCCGCTGCACCTCTACAACGGTTATTTTTAGGAACAGTTAGTAGAACATTGCTTCATGCATGATCAAGCTGTTTATCAATCCTGCCTATAGTAAATTGTTTCGGGTCGCGACGATAAATTTTATAACATTTTGGCATTGCATCGAGCGCAACGATTATCTTTTTTTAATTCAATGATATAATCAGGATCAAGATTAAAAAACGTTTGTGTGCTCTATCATCCCGTCAGTATCACACTAATTCTTTTCCATTGATGACCCAGTATTACGCTAATTCTTTTTCATTAACGACCCAGTCAGTTCTGGATTTTGTTCTGTTGGATTTTGTTGTGCTGAATTACAGGCATAAACTACTATAGCCATTTGAGACATATATTCAACTCGTGATACAGATAAATATGCTAAATTTGACCATTCTATGCTATCCTCAATGATCCAAATCCATCTTGGATTACATATTGTTAACTTTAGTGACGAACGAATTGTGATTGCATATCCAAGCTTCCGGCAGGACTCAGATTTATCCACTGGTGCTAGCGCTCGTTCAACTTCACTCACAGTCACTTAAGAGACGTCGTTGAGTACCAATATTTAATTTTCATCAGATCCAATTATCGATTGTGAAATATTTTGGCAACGAGTATGGTGTGATAGATATATAGGCATGACTGGTTTATCTGGCAACTTTCCACAATGAAGCTTAAACATTTGTTGCTGAAGATCATCCTGGACTTGTCGTGATGCAAAAATTAAATCATATGGTTTCCCTGTTGATATATTGTCCTTGTTTTACTAGAACATCCTGCGCCGTGCAGATAAGCAAGTTTGTTTCGTGAAATCGGATCATTGATCGTTAGCGAGAGTGACATTCGCGGCAAGATCGCTGTTACAAAACGTTCTCCACTCAGTGTGATCTGCATTTTTTTGCAAAGCACGTACTTGTTCTTTCTTGATTTTCCAATGTTCCTTATGGAGTAACAGTGTCTGGAACATTTATTGATTCCAGTAGATCCTCTTTAGTACGATCGTTAACGTTGCGTTAATTCTCGCAAATATGCAGTATCGATTGATCAGTTTTAACACCTGAATATTATCAACGCGAATCATCAGCGATGGTACACGTTTCTTTACTAAAACAAGGAATCAGTAACATTTCGGACCGCGTAGGTTGGAATTCTGTTGATCTTTGTTAACAAATTGATGCTTACGCATGCATCGTCGTAATATTGTATTATATATCCTTACTCCGCTTGGTAAACATACAGTTCTTCATCCCCCGAATACATATCTGCGTGTAGTAGTTTTAGTAATGAAATCAATTTCTGCTTCGTCGATGCCTAATCGCTGACAAAGAAGTTTACAATGTGTTGATGCCCCAGAGGTGAATCACCCAGTAATTGTTCTTCCTATATCCTTGGTAAAAGATATTTTACTCATGGTAGTTCTCGGCTCAGGTTCAGGTAACCAAATGTTTGTTGAGATTTATAGCAAATGATTGCCTGACCTGCCTTTAACCTGGTAAAGATATTGCTATTCATAAACAATCGCAACAACAAAGTTGGAGCCCATTCGCCTCTTTTTCTAGCAGGATCATTGTAATCTAGTCGATTAATATGACTTCCAAACTATGCCGGGATAACTGGATGAACATTGCTGTTAAATTCAAACGAGCAAATCTCAGCAAATTCAGGTACATCGCGTCGCCCCATGTACCACCAACGACATGTATTTTTTTCCAATCATTATTTTGTACTATGTCTTTAATTTACAGTGCTATAAATATTGTATGCCGCGGGATAGAATCCTATTCAGAAATTTCAGACTAAAAGATTTCATATAAAGTATAATGTATATAAAATGCCCAATGTAAATCCGCATGAGATAAAATACCGAAATCAAGTCTGTGCTGATATGTTTGTTAAAACCATTCTTCGGCATCCTTTTTCAGCGAAGAGAATTCAACATCGCACTTGATTACCGTGACGCGTTAGTGGTGTCGTATCGCACACGATGTAATAATTTACTCGATATTCGCTACGCGGTTGTCAGACTTGTTAAACAAGCGGCTACAACGAGACAAAGAAACCTATATTTACAAACCAACGACAAGTACATCAAAGCGGACAATCATTCATCCCCGTTTTCAAATGCGATCCACGATTTTGTATGCAGGCATAAAATCGACGATAGGTAGGACAATGCTATTTCATTTGACGACTACAGCAATTGAACGTGTTGCATTGGGCGGATATGATTGATGATATTTTTCGGAAAACTAACGTGATAATCTTGATTATAGCCCAAACTAATCAACAAGTTTTCATACACATGGTTCTTCAAAGAGAGAATCAACAGGCCTTGTCCATCTCAGGACAGTTCCTATCAACGATTGACCGATGTCAAACTGATAATCGGAGGTTGATATTTATATCGTGGTGCTCGTTGCTGGTTTGTTCAGCGATATTGCAATCTTATATCCCTTTCCAGTGATATTTTTTTTTTTTGTTTTAAATTGTGCGTTGAAATTTATAGTTGCTCTTCTCGATTTCATATGTGCCAATGGGAATCCCGACCACGTTCTAGTCTGCAGTTCTGTCAGGTTTGATTTCGTAAGGGAACACCAGCGAATTACAGTCACGAAGACATCCAGATGGCGCTGAACGATTATTTGACCTATTGTAATAAACTCTCAGTTGTGTAAACGCGATTTTTAACTTACAGCCGTTCGGAACCACAATCGCGCTTGGAAATTCAATTTCAAAATTCAGGTTTGTTCGTACCCAGGGACATCATTGTGGTGGTTGGCGAGGTTATAGCTGCAACAACACTATCGATTCGTGAAGTGACTTCTGCGGCCATATTATTGATTACATCTTGGATCAAATCGATATTTCAACGACGTCGAGCTTGTCAGTGCTTCCAATGATGCCGCTGATCGCAGCACCGGCGCGATTGTAAACGTCGCTGATATGTTCGAATTCGTCATCATATAGCTTGCCTTCCGACAGCTCCGCTGATATCTTGCATGTCACAGAATTGCTCGCGATGGCGGCGATTCTTGTTTGTTCATGTTACTTTTTGATAGTGCGGTTGGATAGTTTTCTTGCGACAATGGTGAGCAAGGATGCAGCTGCCGAGTACCACACTGATCGGGGTAGCAGGAACAAACACATATGTAGCACTCTGCGATGCCAACGAGGTTGACGCAGTCGCTAATATGACCGATATCATATATGTAGCGGTGTCGATCGCGGCTATTCTACGATTGTATATTTGTGTTTCGCGATGTGTTCCGCGATGATCTATTTGAGCTCTGATTGATCATATTTGATTGTATCTCCACTCAGAATCTTTCATGTTTACATCGCTACGATATCATTTGAGGAGTTTTACACACAAACTTGATACACATTTTATCTTCAGGATCCAGCATGTATATTTCCTGGGTTCCGATGTTAGCACGACCGATACAACTTGACGGATGAATGCCTCCATTAACCTGTTGTAAAAATACTAAATTTTGCGTCTCGGTCGGGTCTATGTAATCAATCCAGACGGGATAGTGTATACAGCTGTCGATGATATTGCCGATGTCTTGGATTTTCACACGCATGTCAGGGATTCCTCTGGCGACGTCGTTGAGCGTTAGTTGTGTCTGATTATGGTCTCACTGCAACGCAGTTGTCAGGACTGATATTGATATTGCATCCCTGACAACTCCAAGCTGAATGTTAATTAAATCAACGTCTGACTCTATCGTTGTAATTGAATTTTTGACATTGAGAAGATCACGAAGTTGTGTGTTAATATCGGTAAGCTTGGTGTTGAACCCGGCGTGTTATCGAAACATTCATCTGCAGTCTTGTCGAGTTTCAGCAAAATTAGTACGTTGTCGGGTGAAAATGACTACATGTACGTCGTATTCGACTCTCAGTGTGTTTATTTATTTGTCGTGCTTGATACTGCACCGTCAACGTCTTTTTTTTTGTGTAGTCGCGCCATCATCGCAGTCTGGGTATCGCACAAACACAATTTTGTTGTGTTCATATTGAGTTTAGCGGTCATTGTGTCAAGTTGTTTTAAACGCAACTATCTTTTGCCGCTTTGATTTCAGCGCGAATTTTTGCAAGACACGCTTGCATCTCTAAGTCGCCCAACTTCATTGATCACGGGATGGTTACCCGCGGTTATATCGGTCCATCTGATATTGCTTGTTTTTAAGTGTCCAAATCGATTCTGAAATACAACTTCTTCAGGACCAACCCAAGCAAGATTCATAGGCTCAACGAGGTCGTCTTTGATAGTATGTTTAGTTAAATCTATGTCGGTCGTGGTCGCTGTTCCTCGTTGATCGCTCATAAATATATACCATTTATTATTACTGCAAACACTAAAATTTAATTTGCTGTGAGTTATTTACCGGGGTGATCAGCTAGCTCATTGACGATAAATATATGTGTATGAATATACGTGGACCTACTAATTACATCAAGTACCGCAAGCACTTCCAGCCCACATGTACGTGGATCCGTCAGCGACTTAGTGGTTAGTGTTGAAAACCATAGCGGTGCTGATAGCTTGCTGACATATGTTAAGAATTCTTTTGAACATGCTACTCTGTACAAATAACAATAAATTACGCTGCGTGGGTCAAACACGAATGCGACCCAATGAGTACCGGGATGGTTTTATCGATCAAGATTAATTATTCCTGTTTCCATGTTGTTTGTTCATTAGGTAAATCAACACGTATACAAACCTCTGAAGTGTTTTATTTGTCGTTTATGTATCTCTTTGATTAAATCAAATTTGGACATTGCTAGATTTAAACCCGTTATGATCGGAGAATCGATCCCGGTTGCAGGTGTCTAGGTGTCAATCTAAGCACGCATCCTTCCTTTTAACTGTCCCCTGTTATTCCGTTTCCGGTCGCCTTTTCAGTGCCCTTCCAGCGACGGTTTCAATCGCGCCTCTGTAACAGCGACTGCTGCAGCTTAAATTAGCGCTGAAAGTGCAGCCAAAAAGGAAATATTCCACAGTTGCTGAAACAATTCACTATCGTAGACGCGGACAACGTTAACTTGACTCCGGTGTTACCGCTTTTAGGTTCGTTGAAGTGATTGAACTGCCACTTAGTCAACCCTAGATTATTTGATCCACCATCCGATTGTTTGATTTCAGCGAAAGTGTTTCACCATATTTATTATTAGCTGCTTATTGAAGTTTCTAAATTTGACTGTGTCAGGTTGACATTCACGTGTGAGTATGACATTGTTTTGTTCTATTACGTGTATAATCAATTGCAATGCGAACACGTACCGGATACATGTTTTCCACTTTGGTGTCATAGACCTTCATTCGTCCACCAGAACAAGCGAGAAGTGCTTTGTTCGACAATATTAAAGTAATACATCTATACGATGCAACACCAGCTGGTTATGCTCCCAGAGGAGCTCAAATACTCATGTCAACCACACGGACTGTCTGAATAAATTTAGATGCTCCAGCGAAAAGTAATAAATTAGATACAACATGCAAAATCTCGTTGATATACTTGTAATCCAGTGTCCAAGTTTTGATGCCTACTCATTAATGGCATTGAATGATGATAATCTCGTGCTACATGATTTTGATCAAAATCCACATGCTGAAAATCCCAGGTTAAAATCCGAGGTGGAGTTGACGATTATATCTTTGACGTCGGCGTCGTTTACTCCGTCGTTGCTTTTAGGACCTTGACGAAGATATTGTGTGTGGTTAGGATTATACACTATGCCCTTTGGCGACCATCATTGATGGGTCCGTATTACGTGAATAATCATCTGAAGATTGCGCGAAATCTAGGATTGTTGTTTCAAATTCCAACTTGTCCAGACACGCTTCAATTTCTTTTCATCATTTATGTATCACGCACTATTAAAGGGAGCCATTGTTAACAAACCCACCTCTTTCTCCTACCCCTTATAGATTACGATATGTTTTTGCGAGTGTTCCTTCGACTTCATTGAATGCCTCTGCGGGCAAGCAATATATGCTTGTATCTTGAACTTGTAACTCTATTCGCCCATGTTCGTTTGGGACACGTGAGTCAGAAGAATAATACTAATAATCACGTACAGATTCGTTGTTGAAGACGCGGACGTCCAATGCGGAATCTGATATACGTTTGAACATTTTATTATTATTGTTTTGTTCGTCTAAAACTACGATCGCTTAGCCCTCTGCCTGCAATTAAATTTGTTGCAATATTTTGGGTTTCCAGTTCAGCTAGTCTTTTGCCGACGGGAAAGTAAATAGTTACTCAACAACAAATTCCCGTAATCGCTGATCGTAGCTGTTGTTGTGATTTTAATAACATTTGCTGGCGTCGCTGCTGTGCTTGTTAGTTTTACTAGTGGAGGGTTTTTAGATACTAATCGTGCAAGTCTATTTCTCCTTTTCAGCAGTATCACCAACCGTTCCAATTGCTTTATCCTGAACAACGTTGACCGCTTTCATACCTAACTGCTTTTTTAGGAGCAATTCTCATAAATAAACATAAAACAACATCACGAAGACCATTTCAGTAAACAGCGCTCTAAAAGGCATTCGTGAATTCATTACTCTAACCTCTGCCGGGGCACGTTGAGTATTACCTATGATCATTGTTTTTCTTTCGCCGATCTTATTTTTGGTGTGTAAAAAACTGAGTTAGTCGTTGTAATAGACGTAGATTAATTATTTGACGAGTGCTCAATACACGTCTGTCCATTATTTTACCAGTGTATAATCCCTGACAAATCCCCGTAGCTTCACAGATAATTTTCTGAGAATTATTACTTGCTCGAAAACCGTCCACAAGAATTTCTAGCCGATCAACGTCGGTCAACACTTGATCATAATAAATATATGCACCGCGTATTAAACCGCTACCTGTTTTGTGTTTCTACGTAGGCCGAAGGTGGTGATGATTGTCTCTTTTCTTGAGAAACTATGTTTTTCTGGTGTTGTGAGTAATTGTTCACCCAGTGCTTTTCTGATTTCACTGATACAATTTTCATATTGTTTGTTGTTGACTTTTTCTCTGATCTGTGTAATGTTATTGTATTCTCAATATACGTAGTCTACCCATTAATCCACTCTAATACTAATATTATGATACTTTGGTACGAGAAAATGTTTTATTTCCATCCACAGCAACTGCAACTGGATCGTTCGTAACCTCAGTATCGCCTTTTTGGTTAAAATACCTTTTTGCTAGTTGTAGTTTGGAGTGTTCGTTAACGATATCTACAATATCCTTGATTTCATAATAAATTTGATCAACTGACTCAAGAGCTTCATTGACTTGTGGTGAGAGTGTATGAAGAGTTTCTTGTGTTGCCACTGTTGCAGCAACGATTGCTTTATTTGACTTAGTAAGTGGATCACAACATGCTTGAAACCCGCAGTAAGATCTCCTTTTCTTGCTGCAGTTCGTGCAATTGTTGTTTGACTACGTCTCTAGCAGATATATATCGTTTTAATGTTTCAAGTCGTTCCCTAGCTTGCCTTGTTGTGCATAACAAAACAGGACTGTTGTTTCATCGCTCATTATTGAATTAAATACAATTTATTTGTCAAAACCGATCACGCGAAGACCTCAACGATCACAACATTGACACGTATATCTCAACCTGGTCATCAAAATATAAAGACCATAATTTACAGAAGGAAATAGTGGAGCCCATGATGGTTCTTATCAACGGTGTTTTCTTGAGGTTAGAGACACACCTGCCATCTTAAGCTGTTGCATATATTATTTTACGGTCCACAGGCATGTACAGATCAATGTTAATTAAACCACTTCTCAATGAATTATTGTGTCTAATGATTATTAATACCAATCAAAACATTCGTCAAGTTAACTTTAGTTTAAATATGCAACTGAAGCTAAACTCAACTGTCTCCTCTAATGATACAGAAAATATTTTTGTCCCTAACGTTGATCGACTCCGCAATGTCTCTTCTGTAGTATGTCGGCCTTTATTTGGATCAAAATGAATGGATGTCGTCATTCAGGTAAAGAAAGTACTGAATGTTGGAAATTTTATTCAGTTTATTTGTTAGCGATCAATAGCAATGACGGTGGGGCCGCGCCCTGCAACTGTAGGGCGAAAGAAACGCCGGCGGAGAATAAAAAGGGCGGGATCACCTCATTGCTGAAGGCACAGTTAGTGACGTTTACAGGGGCTTTGCCACCAGTAAATATCACAACAGCGATGTTTGTCACTATTCCATTTACAGGCATGAACATTGCTTAAAATATATAATGAACCTTAATACAAAAACTTGTCACAATTTGCGGTGAACTTAGTTTTGCTTTATTATTATCGAAAAACAGAAAACTCTAGCACGTGTGTATTTGTTATTGTGTGTATGTGCGAGAGAGAGAAAGATGAGAGAGAGAGAGAGAGAGAGAGAGAGAGAGAGAGAGAGAGAGAGAGCGTATAACTCTGAACAGCTATCCATAGGTAGCGATTGGAATATTGATGTGTTTCGGGATGAAACAAACCATTCCGATACATAATAATAATGCAAAGATGAATGTGATAATTCACAAGAACATTTATTTCCAGAGGTACTCTACCAACAATAAGAAGGACAATGAATGATATATATTAACATATAAAAGCTATTGTTTAATATGACTTTTACTATTACACATTTGCCCACTTCCGTTCAGACCAAAGCATCTCTTTGTCAACTACTTTGTCTACAACTCAAATATATACACTCACATCTAAGTAGCAACAAGATATCAACGAACTTCCATAATGAACATGAAGTGAATGCGTCACAGGTTATGTTGGTCAAAAGTAGGTAAAGATTTTCACGGCGTCTATTCAACGAAATAGTAGCAGAAACATCTATATCCATATACGTATGCCATACAAGTAATGATACATTAAGAATAGGTGGAAAGGACAATCGTAATGAAAATGACAAAATATGTGCCTTGAATTTGTTAACAGTAAAACAAATACATGCCTGGAAACTACGTATATGCACACTAGCGAACGACTGGGTTACCACATAGATGCCACTGAATGCTTATAAACACAGTGTTTCGACAGACTTATCTGTCAGAACAAGAATCACAGAAATTGTCACCAACTCTGCATCGAGTCGCGGGTGACGTCAAAGCCTCGATGAGTGTCTAGCACGGATATGAATGGCGACTTTACATAAATTGCACACTTTGGACTTCTCATAGGTGTTCACCGCTCTGTTGACATTGGTGTGAAGATGATTTTTGCATACTAATATAGATGCTGTACATACAACTATGTTCTCTATATACCACTGCTAATGATAACAAAGTGGTTCTCTGCTATTGGTGTCCAGAATGAATTTAACAGTCAATAAATGACAGACTGACAACATAGATGAATGCGGCAGTTTGTGACTAACGCATCGCCCATTCTTCTGCTGACATGTGTACAAAAGAGGGGTAATTGACAACCTTGATTTTACCTTGCCAAAATCAAAGGAAGCAAGGCTCGTAGGTCTATTGTCCTAGAGTTAATGATGCCCTATGTGCATCCGCGCTAGAGATATCAGCCAGTCTTGGTGAACAGTTAATTTAGTAACACACACACACAATTACGTTGATACATATCGAGAGATCTGGCATTGATCTCTCGCTGCTCAAAATATGGCTTAATGGAGCAAGATCATTGAATCTCTGCTTGAAATTCCTTGTTCCACACAATGGTTACAGTCCCGCTGACATTCAAACATACGCCAAGATGTGAAGAAATGCATTTCTTCCCTTAAAGACAGACTGAACAGTCTGCAGTTCACCCAAGATTTACGTCTACTGCCAACTTACATCAGTGTCCCCACCAGGAAGGTATATTAGTTAGCTTGTGCGTGGCTCGCGTGCTTTTCGTACGATCCAATCCTCTTACTAACGTTTGCGAATCCACACCTATACCGAACACTAAGGCAGTGAAAACTGACAGGGTGCCCAGTCCCCTGCGACAGTATGAAATGCTGAAATGGAGAGAGAGAGAGAGAGAGAGAGAGAGAGAGAGAGAGAGAGAGAGAGAGAGAGAGAGAGAGAGAGAGAGAGAGAGAGAGAGAGAGAGAGTTAAAGCACATCTGTCTACTATCCAGTACCCAGTTCATTTAATATCCAGCCTGAACAAGGAGCCTTACTGAAGAGACCATACAAAATTTATTATTATTATTATTATTATTATTATTATTATTATTATTATTATTATTAATATCATTATTATTATTCATGATATCTGTGAGAGATTTGAACGATCTGACTCCAGATATGGGTGGTTGTCAGAGATTGTTTGAAAAAGTACAAATTTATGTCACATAGATTTCTCTTTCATGTAATCAGTTTGGCTACGGCCAATTTGTATGAGGTATCTTAAAGCAAGAACAGATACAATTGTCAAAAATATGATGTGCCAAGAACACACATCGAAATGTAAAATTTCACACCTCTAGGTAAAAGTCCTTTCTATTCGCAAAATCTCTTACAAGATTGAATATTTCGTCAACACATTATAATCCTTCCAAAGCGTATACCTAAGATTTTCACAAAGTATTAGATCCTAACCCTCATTGTATTTCACATATTGTAATTGCCATTGATCATAAATCCAATCCTGTCAATAGCTTGATAAATGAGAGGACCCTAATGTCAAATCACTTCTTTATTGACAGATGGTCCAAGTTACTGTGAGACAGACTTGTTTGTAATGGCATCAAGGAGTGTTAGCCAATAGGATCGCTTTATTGTAAAGATATGTTTTGTTCTGGGTTTTGAGACGATATTTAATTCAGAAGTCGTGAACGGGTTTCTTTGGATTATATTTTCAGTACATACAAAATAAGGAGATTTGGAGACTGATGTTACTAAGAAATAATGTAGTTCTCGCTCCCTTCTGAATTCTCCTTAAACTGCTGGGATCTTTGTATGATTAATATTGATTCAAATATAATTTAACTCAGTCATATATTTCTCTGTATGCCTCTGATAATGTCTTGCCAATTTACCGAGTTGAAAATGTCTACTTCAAAAAGTTGACTTGAACCGATGACTTAAAATTCCTTTCCCTTATTGTCAACAAACAAAATTCTATTGAATGTTTGCCGTTTTCCGGTACACACGCACTCTCAAGTTTACAGTAATGCCGTGAAAAACGATAACGTGGAATGGAAACGATCATGGGCCTGTACTCGAAAATCGGACAGACCAAAACAACGAGGACAAGCACAATTTATTTTGCAGCAAACATGGATTTCTAACGAGACAATGCGTGGAGTTCCTGAAGTACAGAAACTTCAAGACGTGTTGGCTCCTCTTTATACTTTGAAAGTATACCCTCAAGTCAGTCGTGGAGAGATCCTGTTTTGAGAAAAGGATATTCCATATGGAAAATACATTTATATCTATTATTAGCAAGATAAGACTGAGGCCATTAGAATCATCACATGTGCCTTCTGAAGGACTAAAAAGAATTCTATGCTCTACTTGCAAACGAACCTTAGTCAGTTTCATGTGCTACGAACAACATCGCACGAAACAATTTCTACAACAGAAAAGTCCTTTGAATTATTGAATTATCGCCTTCTCATGCTGATTTTGTAGAATAGATTTGAGACCACACCGACGACAGTTGGAGAGAAGAGGATGTCCATCGTTACTGACGCTGTGATCAAGATACCAGTCATTGCGAATATTTCCTCTGAATCATTACTCAGAACAGGGAAAGGAATTTTCAGCTGTCATCATGAACGGGGCTAAGATCCTTTGCATCAAAATAGGACGAGTACAATTTAAGGATTCCTTGAGTTATTTAGCCATTTTTTTTTAGCTAGAATGTGTACAGTGTTCGAAATGACAGAAATAGTAAAAGGCTATTTGTCACACGCTTTTAATACTGAAGCTAATCAACAAATCGTGCTTCCACATTTCACAGATATTCACAATTACGATCCCTTCGGAATGCAAACAGGACAACCAAAGCTTTCTAAACCTGGCACCAACTTCACTATTCAGACTCTTTTGACTCTGAGATAGAAATGAATCACGGAGATATCGATGACTGAAGGAAGGTTATCCCATTGCTAAAGCGTGTGAATTAATGTACTGAAAGAAATGCGTGCTCTAGAACACATCAGCACAGTCTAGTCGTCTAAACTCCGCCAAAGAGTTTGCTTGGCTCCATTAATTGTGTTAGATTTAAAACAAGCACATACAAGGTTCTACAGACTGTGGTGGAGCAGCAGAGAGGCTGAATCCTACAAAGGTTAGGAGGGTTCGTTCGCAAAAATAAAGGTTCCTATAAAGGCTGAGAACAATAGTCAACAATGTCAAACCGAAGTCTCTAACCGAACACATTTACATACGGGCGGGAAACAGACCGCAATAACGAAATTGTGTGGGTTAGCTCGTTTTTGTTACTCCCCATTAACGTATTTTTTTTCAAATTTTAGGCGTGTTCGTTTGCGACACGCACACGCATTCGTTGTCGTTCAACCTCTCTGCTGCTGTGTGGGTTTGACTTAATTAAATCATTATTATACTAATAATGGAATCTCATACAGCTAGATCAGCTCGACAGCGACTAGAGTCAATTAAAAAATATATCCCTGTTCGTGATATTGTCAAGCAAAAATTACAGGAACGTCAACAAACACAGGAAGAATTTGCCGAAGAAACAGAACAGTTATTTAAACCGGTTACAGAGGCTACCAAAGGTCTTCTTTCCACATTATAGCAAACCGCCCATGCAACTGGAAAAATAGCAGAGAGAACTAAAAAAAACCAAAACAGATTTTGAGAGAACTTCCAGGTGAAATAGCTGCTGCTCAGCCAATGCGAGAAATACATGAAGTTATTGACCAAAAGGACCATACACCAGAACCAGAACTAAAACCAAAACAAGTAAGGGCCAGAAATGAAGTGAATGATAAATTTGCCAAAAGAGATATTTCCTTCATAAAAATATTGAAACGGTAAGATTACCTGCGCTTGCCGTGCGCAGCTTTGATCAGAGAGAAAAATTTCTAAAACCCGAGTTCGGCGATGATAATGTAAGTCGTGAAACCTGGTACAAATGGATATTTCGCATACACCACGGAGTTGATCAGGCCCGAAATAATGATCCAAGATATACTACATTTGATGACGGAATAAAAAATTATCTCAAACAGTTACAACAACGACAACCACTCCAAACAACAGGTAAGAAAAAAGAATGGCAGGATGCAAGTTCTGAACCCGGCGCCACTGGAAGTGGTATTGGTACAGGTACCGGGGGAGTGGTCTTATTACCTCATTCTCCAATAACACCCTTGCCGATATTACACGATTAGAAATTCTGATTGGCGGAAAACGAGCTGGTAATAATTCCCCAGAAATCATTAATGAAGCAGCTGATATTTGTCAGAGATTATTTACAGGTGGTATCATGGATATTAATGTTTATCGATCCCTCACTGATGAATCGCCAATGATTACCACAGTGATTAAGAGTATTGCGTGTGGCTTAATTAAATCATTATTATATCAATAATGGAATCTCACACAGCTAAACTAGCTCGACAGCGACTAGAGGCAATTGAAAAATATCTCAACGTCCGTGATTCTGTCAAGCAACAACTACAACCTCGTCAGAAGTCTCATGTGGAATTTGCAGAAGGTGCAGGACAATTATTTAAACCGGTTACGAAGGTACCAAAGATCTTCTTCCTGCGTTGGAGCAAACTGCTAAAGCAACCGGAAAAATAGCAGAAAGAACTATAAAGACAAAAAAGATTCAAAGAGAACTTCCAGGCGAAATATCTGCGGCTCAGCCACAAATACAAGAAGAAATACAACAAGTACTTGAGAGCGTTGACAAAGTTCGTGAGGAGGTGGATGATGTAAGGGGTCATGTTACGCGAAAACCAAAACCAAAACTAAAACCTCCAGCCCGATTAACCGAAGAGGGTCGTAGGATACTTTGAGAAAAAGCTGGAGCGGTTGCATTAAACAGGATATCAATATCGTGATATATTATTAGATCCAGACACCGCCAGTGTTTCAAAATAAAAAAATAAAAAATTGGGTTCCTTTTGTATTTCGAAAGTCTCATAATATATCTAGAATCACTGGTGAATATTATAATATATTTGCAGAATTTGAGAGACAAGTGGAAGAGGCTAAAGGAGCACCATTACCCGGAGATATATTATCTCCAGAAAAATCGTCATTCGGCCAACCTCGTATTGAGGAAGAAGAAACAAGTGGATGTGGTCTTGGTACGTGCATCAGGGGAAGTGGTCTTATTACTCAATGTCCCAATAACGTCCTTGCTGATGTTGATGGTTAGAAATCCTCATTGGAGGAAAACGAGCTGGTAATAATTCCCCAGAAATCATTAATGAAGCAGCTGATATTTGTCAACGATTATTTACAGGCGGTATCATGGATATTAATGTTTATCGAGCCCTCATCGATGAAATCGCCGATGATTACCGCAGTGATTGATCAGGTATACAATTAAATCAGTGACAAGAAAATAAGATGATCATACATAATATTCAACGTGGACCGACCATGGTCAGGATGACAAATTCGAGATTACCAGCTTATAAAGCGTACTATGGAGATTGACTTGTTGATGTTGTTGAGGGCCTATTTAGAAGGATAGCTCCGCTATTGACGTTATTCGTGATAAAGGAATTAGTACTGTTGGAGATGTTGCTGGTGAAGCATTCTTGGTAATCAAGGATAGACTAGCACGATTAATACGACGGAAGCCTCAGCCAGTAAAACCTCAGCCAGTAATATTACCCAGCACCGACGTTATGCCTGCAAATGTTAGTAAAATAATAAATCAAGCTGCGAATCAAAAACTAGCAGAGTTGGCTGATATACCTGTGTCAGAAAAAGGAAAAAAAATATAACTGCTAGTCTGAAAGCAGGAAGCGGTCTTCGTGTTAGACGATAATAAATATAATAAAATGTTCAAACGTGTATCTGATCCCGCATTTGACATGGACGCACCAGTTCTCAAACATGAATCTGTACGCGATTATCAATATTATTCTTATGACGCACGACAGCCAAATCAGCGTGGGCAAATTGAGCTGCAAGTTCAAGACACAAGCAGATATTTCTTACCCGCGGAGGCATTTATCGTGGTCGAAGGTGAACTTCTAAAAGCAGATAATACTGAATATAACGCTGATGTTAGAGTTGGTTTTGTCAATAACGGTATTATGGCATTGTTCGACAGTGCTACGTACATGCTTGACGGAAGAAATATTGAATCAATTCAGAAAGACGTCGATGTTGCAACGACGATACTTGGTCTTGCAAGATACTCCGATGATTATACAAGATCAGCTGGTCCATCAATGATGTTTGCAAAGGATACAACTGATCATCCAGAAAACAGAAACGTAACAACGAATGCAGGTGGGGATGCAGTAATATCAAAGAATACAAATTACAACTTGTGGTTCGCAACACGTAAATCAATGTTACGAGGTGGTAGTAGAAGGTTTGCATGTGCAATTCCACTTTTTGGATCCCAACAATGACTCTATCGCTCACCGAAGAACAACGGTTACTTTCTTTTATGGACCAAGGTGGTAAATCGACATTATCATGGCTGACGATGACCACAGATGCGGTGCAGAGCACTGTTAATGGTTTATTCACATGGCAGATAGCATCACAGCAAAACGTCTCTGCGCCGCGGCATATATTTATTGTGTTCCAAAGTACCGCACGAGTAAACGATAAAACACGCAGTATAATGATATTTGACCAACTCGGTGTTTCTGAGGTTTCTTTGCGGATAAATGGACATCAAGAACCATCCGAGGATATATTATTTAATTTTGATCTCAAACATGTTGCACGTGCCTATCATCGCTTGATGACATTTATGGGGCGTGATCAAAATATTGATACTGGTTTACAAATATCACATACTAGATTTTACATCACGGTATCCGATGTATTATTTCTCACTGGAACATTTGGATTTAGTCAGACAATCTGTCGTCGACATACATTTTCGAGCTCGCGTGAATAGAAATATTGTGGATATTCCCAATTACAGAGCAATCGCGGTTATATTATCCGACAAAACAATGTTACTTGAAGGTGTTGGTGGTCGCATGAGAGCCATTGATGCCCCCGTGGAAAACATGTAGATGTTTCAAACATGTAAACATCGATCGTAATCAGTAATTAGATCACTCATAATATTATAATGTCATATCATCACGTCAACGTCAGTCTGACTCCTGGTCAGATTAAAAAACTACAATCGTCGTCAAAAGAAAAATTCGGGAATGAAAATATTATTGAAACGAGGACAGATCTCAGGTGGTCCAAATAAACTATCACTGACTGAACGTCACCTCAGGCATTTCAATGACGCCAAACGATCAAAGACTGGCGTACGACTTGATCTGTCTGCTGGTGCCATTAGCGACATTGCCAAGACGGGTGGTATATTTCCACTTCTCGAAGCTATACCAGCGTTGATAGCCGCTGCAGCCCCAGCTGTTGCGAAAGCTGCTGCGTTAGGTGCTGTTGAAACTGCCGCTGGAATGGCATTAAAGAAAGCAACAGGACAAGGGATAAAAACTTCCAAAAAAAAAAAAGGACGATCCGTTCACGCACTGGGTTTAAGTCTGCCAGGAACTCCTCGTTCATGGTACGGAAATGGTCTAAGACTTCCCGGGACACTTCGTTAAAAGCATAGCGTCCTCTTCCCATGTCCAATTTTGATTTATTTGATGTTGCTGAGAGATTAAATATCAAACACTTCAGATGTGTTTTTATGCGCGATCAATTACCAAAGCAACCAAATCGTGTTGAGACCGGTATCATTAATCACGATAGAAGTTCTGGTCCAGGTACTCATTGGGTTGCATATGCGATTGATCCACGGGGAATTGTTTATTTCGATTCGTATTGACTGGCACCGACGAAGGAATTTTTTAAATATATCAGCGCAGTACTCAGTGAAGGAGCAATATCAGATCAGGAATTCGCAGAAATGATTAAATTTTACTATGACACTGACAAAGTCAATTTACTTCCTGATTTAAAATCAAGTAAATAATAATAATATCATCACCGATGACATCGCAAGAACTCCTCCAACAAATTGTTGCTAATACAACACCGTCAACCACAACAATGATATCAACGAGTTCAACTAATCCTGAACTCGATATTGTTTTTCCAACGGCGATTCCAGCGAAAGAAATCGCATTAGCACAATTGCGAGTATATCACAGTTGGCCAAATATTAGATCAAAGTCATTCGGTGGGTTACTCGCAAATAACTCATTAGTGTTTTCTTATAAAAAATAAATCTGATGGAACTCCAGATTGGCAAGTTGTTGGTATTCCTACGGGCAGTTATCAAATCGAACAGATCAATGATGAGTTCCAGCGCAGAATTAAATCTATCACAGGAAAAGAATCTAAAATCGCTATTATGGTTCATGAACCAACATTATCAGCTGCGATAGAAATATCAACACCTGACTACGCCGTGTATATATATATATATATATATATATATATATATATATATATATATATATATATATATATATATATATATATATATATATATATATATATATATATATATATATATATATATATATATATATATATATATAGCAGTCATCGATCATAACTGTATTAGGGTGGCCAGAAGTTCCACCTGTTTATCAAGGACCACCAGAACCTAGAAAAACTGATTTTATCACAGACAGAAAATATTTATGTCACTTCCAGAATACAGAAAAACTAATCCGTGGAAGACTGACGATTATTTTCTTGGACAAATTAGTGGAATGAATTATCCCTGGGTAACAATTGAAATTAAACGTAGTGATGCTGGTGTGTGGGAATTAGATAAAGAATCCATTAATAAAATTTCCTAACCCATCAAATCCGAATATAAACGAGCATTTGATAATCTGCGAAATTTATTTTCGAGTGTAACACAATACTACAGCGATGATATAAAACAACAGATCATTGAAACAATACAGCATCTAAACCAACTTAGATCAGACCTCGAGTACATGAATCGGATTTTCGTCGAAAAAGCGTATAGTTTTCCTAGGACAAAGGAAACTTTTCTCGAACAATACGCTATTACAGAAAAACAAATATCAACATTTGTAATACCAGAATTTGACAGTACTGAACTAAAGAAAACCATCAGCGACATCATCGATAAATACTTTCCCAGCGTCGTCGATTCATGGAGAAAAATATCCCCACCAGCGAATATTCTCCGACATAACAATGATCCCAACGCTGGAGGTCGTCATGTATCACCGGGCATAATCAACATCACATCAACGATCGCAGCTATTTTGGTGTGTGACGCCATCGATGAAAATTATTTCGTAGACGTTGAAAAATCGACCCTGGCACAACAAGGATATATTTTATATTCATTTACCCCCGAAGTACCCCCCGGGTTTTTAATTGTGTCAGTGCCCGTTAATCCGGTTTATCTGCGATGTCATAATCCACTGTTGTCACGGAAACATTTTAGACTTACTGACCAAGCCGGACACTTGCTTGACCTACGTTAGGAAATTCTGGCAATAAGTTTGTATGTGAGATCGTGAGTTCGTAGAACTCCAAGATCGTCAACGAATTAAATTTACACGAATAAATATAATCAATGACGAAATCATCGGGAATAATTACAGAGATTAAAAACTAACCCTCACACAACAATTGATGGTGTGTTATTATTGTCTACATAAAATTCATAAAAAGATTATCTGAATCTGAATTTGAATCAGAATATAAATCTGAATTTGAATCAGAATATAAATCTGAATTTGAATCAGAATCAGAATCTGAATCAGAATAAATATTATGATCAGAATCTAAATTTGAATCAGAATCAGAACCTGAATCTGAATAAATATTATAATCAGAATCTGAATCTGAATCAGAATATAATCTGAATAAATATTATTATCAGAATTTGAATCTGAATCAGAATAAATATTATAATCTGTTTCTGCACATGTTATAATCAAATACTATCAGAATAAATCTGATTCTGCTTAAATATATTATAATCGGAATAAAAATAAATAAATAAAAAAAAGCAAAAGAGAGTACCTGACAAGCAAGTTGAATGACGTCGGATATATATCTTTTTGGGCAATTATTATATTTGTTTCTCATTGTAATTGTCTTTCTCATTGCAATTATTGGATCGCTAAGCGCGATAGGGGTAATAAATACACCCCCTAAGCGAACCCCTGGTGTTTTGAGGTTCGGCGGTGCCAGGTGAGTTACATATGGAATTAGTTAGTTTTTTTTTTTTTTACAATCTTTCAATCACCCGTACACAAGTATATCTCATCATCAACTGCCCGCAAATGCCTCCCCCCAATTATAATTGCATCTGTCGCCGAATGTCGCCGAATGCAAGATAATATATCTTTAGCATTTTTTGAGACTGAAACATGTGAAGAGTTTCCACTAGTGGATCCATACGCGGACGCCTTAACCCCAAGGCTACCGGAGCTCTTACCATACACAGGTAAATTTAAGTATATAACTATTCGCTACCACAGTCACTAGTGACAGCGCTTTCAGTGACCTCGTCAGCAGCGACATTGTTACTGCACATAAATTTCTTCAGCTGTCGCATACGTGAACTTATAATTTTTTTTGTTTCGTATTCAAGTGATAACTAATCTAATTTTTTCTATCGAACAAATTTTGGAACATTTTCATCATCGACATAAAGTAGAGACTGTCTTAAAGCCTGCTGAAGTAACTTAATGAATCGATACTCGGCTGCTAGTGTGTATCTTCCATCATATTTCCGTTCCTGTAGCGCTTCAAAATCATTTATGATTTTATCAGGGTCCAACTGTTCTGATAATTCTATATCCTCGTCATTTAATATTTTAATCTCAGAAATAATTGCATGAATATTTTCGTAATTCATTAAATAATAAATATTTATTTAAAATAAAAATATTTTCTGAATCAGAACCAGAATAATAATATTTATTATACACATATTTCTACCTGATGTAATTCGGGAGTTAAAATACATGTAGGTCTGTATATCTGTTTGACCTGGATTTGTACATACGCAGTGACTGCAGTTGTTTATGCGCTATATCCGTTAAATGACAAACCTGACGTCGATGTCCTCGCGCCGATGAAACTGTCGTCAACAACGACAAAGTCGTCGTCGAGGATAAATTGTATAGCTGAGCGAGTTACAGAACATTTTGCAGCAGCGGTACGTGGAAACGGTTTAACGGATCATCGACGTGATAAAATAAACACGTGGGCGGAGCGAGTTAAAGATACCGGAGCGTCTATCAGCGACGTTGCTGAGTTAGAAAAAATATTAAGATTTCCGATTACGGTGAAGACATTAACCGGAGAGATTTTATACAAACCGAAATACACAAAAAATGGAGTTCCGATAACAATCATTAATCATAACGCGCATGCATGGACGTTCGCGGGGATGACATTTCCACGAAACAGAACAGTTAAATTTTATAGCGACTATATATTTGATTTTATCAACGATATCAGTAAGAATGACCCTGTATCCGTGTGGTTATTTCGAAGTTCCGATGATGGAAATTACGATCAGTTTGTGCGGCCTAGAGGATAAATTTATCACCCCACGAAGAAATGAAAAATCTTGCGTTGAAATACACGAACGGTGATGAAATCACGGTCAAACAATTACTGAATAACTGTTTTACCGTTCCATCGTTTGCTGCACACTTTGCACAAGAGAAAAATTCATGGAGTTTTACAAGATTTTCGGAATTTCTCGAAAATGTGCAGCTAAGCTGCGTCGAATATGGACACTGCGGATTATGGAATACTCGATACGATCACAGTGACGTTATATCAGTTGATATGGTAGCGTGTTATCCTGGAAGTTTTCTTGGATACGGAGAGTGTTCTGAATACGTTAAAAGATTTGGTCATCCAACACACGAGATGACCAGAGTTGCGATAAATGGACCTTTGTCAGATTTTGATCTGACTGGATTCGCCTGCGTGGATTCATTTGAATATGCACGAGATCTTCATCCGATTGTTTATGTGTGGTTTGGAAGACATTTCTCAGAAAAACACTGGGCTCCTATTGTGTTGTTACGATACATGCTTGATGTAAAAAATTTGATATCGTTGAAAGTAAGTGGCGCGATAATATTGTATCGTCCGCAGAAACAAGTTTGGTTGCCAGAACCCGATAAATTTGATGTAGAAAGCGATGTCATGGAAAAATTTCCTAATCTTGACGAGGATGAAGTTGTTAAACGTATTAATGTTGTATCCGGATACAACAAGGAAAATAATGGAAAAATTGCAAAAGATCTCGGCAGAAAAATAATTGGTAAGTTTACTCAGGGTGGTGCGTATGATCATAAACGAACGTGTACCAGGTTGATCATGGACGATGCAGAACTCGATTTTATAATTGCTGATAAAACGGAGAAAGGTACGTTTGTGAACCAAAATGATGCTTGGTTGTCGAACAGAACTAAATTAGGTACAATTGTGAGTTACACCGATGGCGAGTCGCCACAATTTACTCATTTAAGATCTTCGATGCTCGCGTACGTTTCAATAAACTTATTATCGATGATAAACAGATTTGTTGATACCTCGGTTAGAGTTGCCACAGATTCATTTTATATAAATAAAGAATATTTGGATTTGCTAGATACATTACTTGGCACTGGTGAATGGGGATCATGGAGAATAAGACGCGAAAACATATTTAGTTATTCTGAATCTGCCAACGTTGAAATTGCGGAAAAGTATTACAAGAATAACAATCAAATACCAGCATCAACAGCGCCATCTGTGTATGATCATGTAGCCATGCATAAAACCGTTTATCTTAATGGGTGTGGTGGTTCTGGTCAAACAACACGCGCGATTGAATTATTTAGAAGTTCAGATATGATTGTGCTGAAGCCCACACACAGACTCGCCAGAGAAATGAACGAACGAGGGGTTAAATCACAGACGTATCATAGTTTTTTCCGATGGCGCGGAGACGCATGGACTCCTGAACGAATGGGTGAGAAATATATTCCCAAGATTATTATCTGGGACGAAATTTGTACGGTGTCGTTGGAAGTATTAAAAATGTTTCTTACGTGGCTGTTAACAAAAATACAGCTGTGATAATGTGTGGCGATCATGGTCAACCACCACCTTTTGTTGGACAATCTCCACACGAATGGTTAAAAACGTTTGTAGACTATTACGAAGAAATAAATGATGATCATAGAGCTATTGATGAACCGCTGAAAGAATTTAAAAAAGTTGATCAGACTGCAGTCAGATAGAATACAATGTAAAATAATGCGTGGAGTAATTCCAGAAACTACTATGAATGATTGTTGGAATTTATGGAGACCAGTTGATTTGATAGTTGCAAGTAGAAAGATAGTCAGAGATACACTGCAAGAGAAATTATTTCTGTTACACAAGGAATGATTTTCAAATCTACCTGTACCACTGTGTTATCGACCAGCAGATACACGAAAACAAAATATCGAAGTTGAAATTCCAGGAACTAATGAGAAACAAAAACTTGTACTTAATGAGATTGTTTTAGTTCCTTTCAGTGCTTTAACGATGGATAAATCTCCATGGACGTTAGGATACGCTATAACGATTCATTCATCACAAGGATTAACTATTTCTGATACAAATATTTGGATTATTGATGATCGGATCGAATGGTCAAATTTAGTTTATCTTGCGGTACCTCGAGTCAGAAGAATATCTCATCTGCACAGGGTTATCACAGACAATGATAATATAATCGCTGACATCATCAACGATGAAGTTGTCAAGAAAAATTATCTGCGTATCGACAATCTGACCACAAAAAAATAACCGCGATTTTGATCTAGACGTTGAATTTATCATGACACTGAAACAACGACAGAATAATCTTTGTACAAGTTGTAACTGTAATATGTTGTGGCAGTATTCGAATAATAATCCAAGACAGTTTACCGTGGATAGAATTAATAGTAGGCTTGGTAACACAGGCGAAAATGTGATGCTGATCTGTTTTGAATTCAATCGACGCAGGGGTGCCAGTTCGCAGAAGTGAACGCTGTGGTAATTGTGTGTCTTCAGGAATTAATTGTTCGCGTACAAATCCACGTTGAGGAGCAGTTGAATCTAGTCTGTAGATTGCAGGTCTACGTGTGGATCTAACCACGCTGGAAATTGTATGTGTGGTCACACTCCAGATAGGATCAGTTGTTCTTTTTCTGCCCCCTCCGAGTTCACCGGGTTCATATAAATATCTGACAGTCACATTACCTAACAGTGGTTGTTTTGAAAAGTCACGTCGTTGTACAGGTATATATTTTTTTGTGATCGCGGCGGTGGGTTTCATAGAAGTTGCATGAGTAATTTCACTATTTAACGCAGCTATCACACTTGGTAATCTTGCAACCCATTCGCGAAATCTCGTATCTACCTGAACTATTTCCTTCGCACACTGATATCCAAATAATCTCTCAGCAAGTATTCGATTAAATCGTTCAACAATTGCCTGATCGCGATGAATTGCGGTATGTCCTCGTCTGATTTTGACATTATGTTGCTTCATCAACGACGATACTGCACCAAGAAATTCTTTACCAGGATCAACCTGTAATAGTTGTGGCCATTACAAGGGTCAATTCGTTCAAACGCAGATGCAACTTCAGTTGCTGTTTTAGTTGATAGTGGTTCTCCTTCTTTATACCTACTTGCAACGTGAACAAACGTTGACGCGCATTTGTATGTGCGTGATCGACGTCTACGTGTTTTAATAGTATCGTAAGGTAAAAGCAAAATATCTGCTTGATGAACTTCATTGGGAGCACTGACATCAAAATGTGCGTACTGAATATTTTTTAGGCTGACGTAGATAGGTTTGCCATATTGCCTGTCGTGCTAAGCAATTTGCAGCAACGGCACGTGAGACTTTTGTTGCTTCAGCAAGTTTACTAATCGCTGCTCTACCCCTCCAATATCCTCTTAGGCTATAATAAATCGATTCCATTATAATAGTTATCTAAAATTAATTACCGGCCCCTAGCACTAGTTTACCTTTCATCGCAGACGTTACTAGGAAGCTAGCAAGTTTATCCCTGAGAGATTTACTTTTCATAGAATTCAGCGCGTGAATCAACTTCACATCTGCAATATGTCGTTGTTGTAAATCCTTATTTTTATACGCAACATCATGAACGTGACACGCTTGGTCAATTGTATTTATTGGAGACTCTCCAGGTCTTGGTTGATCTCGTTCGTTAAGTCGGATATCAAGTCGGGTTCCAGGACCACAATAATTATATCCAGGAAGATGTTTTCCTCCTGGGTATTTGGCTCATGGAGGTCCTGGTAATTTTCCCAGTGAAGCAGCGATATCACCACCTGTCTTTGTACGAGATGAAATAAATTTGGATTTGCTCGTACCACATTTCACACACTTACCTGTAAGTGCAAGTTTTTTATTTTTTGTTGTTATTGTTGTTAATCCACTGGTGGGGGTGGATGCTCTGCATCGAACACAATATAAATTCATATTATTTATTATATTTGTACAACATGGATGTCATTGATTTCTCAGCGACACGAAAGCAAGAGCCAATCATGCGTCATGCAGCGTTACAAAATTCCATCAGAGCAATTATCATTGGTCCATCTGGGTCTGGTAAGACGCAATTATTGCTTAATCTGATAATGAGATGGCTAAAGTGGGATAAGTTGTATTAGTGGCACCATCAGTAGATGATCAGCGATGCTACGATGTGCTTAAAGATTTCAATGAAGAGGCGAAGTCCTTGGATGAAGATGAAGATGAAGATGATAATGATATTATTGACTTTATCACCGATATTGATGAAGCTCCATCTGTGGATGATCTCGATGGACGTATTCATAACCTCGTAGTATATGATGATGTGATGTTGGACAAACAATCAAATCTAGCTCGGATATTTTCCCGAGACAGACGAAAAAAACACTGATATTATATATGTTACTCAGCGATATGCATAAATACCTAAAGTGATCAGAGATAACTGCAATCTTCTGGTTGTGTTTAATGGAGTTGATACACACACTCTGCGAGACATTCATCAGACTTGGTGTTCAAGGGATATGGATATGATTAAATTAAAAAATTTCTTCTCAAAAGCGCAAGCTACCCCACACGGATTTATCACGATAAATTTACATCATCCTCGTTCGGGATATCGTATAGGTCTCGATAAAATTTTTGACTGAAAGACACAGCAGCAGAGAGGTTGAACGACAACGAATGCATGTGCGCGTCGCAAATAAACGCGCCTAAAATTTGAAAAAAAATATACGTCAATGGGGAGTAACAAAAACGAACTAACCTACACGATTTCGTTATTGCGGTCTGTTTCCCGCCCGTATGGAAATGTGCTCGGTTAGAGACTTCTGTTTGACGTTGTTGACTTTTGTTCTCAGCCTTTATAGGAACCTTTATTTTTGCGAACGGACCCTCCTAAACTTTGTAGGGTTCAGCCTCTCTGCTGCTGGTGGTGAAAAGAAAATTGGATCTTTTTCTTTAAATTTAGAAAAAACTATGAAAAATTCGTTATCATTTTCCAAACTTACCAACGACGTCAGACGTTAGTAAATCAAGGATACCAAGTGATATAAATGTGCGAACACGACAAATATCGACGTCTCAGAACAGAGTAGTATAGTAATAGGCTGATCCTAAACCAAATGCGGATTCTGGACCAGAACTTCAAAACAAATATTAGGACCTGCTGGATTAACTTTTTTGGTGATAAAATTTTTTTTTTCTTCAGTATAGTAATAGGCTGATCCTAAACCAAATGCGGGTTCTAGACCAGAGACCTGCCACCCCTCTACCAAAAATTGGAAAGATAATCCTGGACCTCTAGATTTTTTCTAAACATCTACTGTTGTAACCATATTTTATGATAATCTTTTTCATACCTGCTGACTCTCATTGGTAAGATATCTGTTAACATACTGACAATAATACGAAACTCGCGTTTTAAATCGTCCATATCGTATTCTACACCTCGCAAGTAAGATCGTATTTGATCAAATAATTTTTTGTAGGTGATACTTGCTGTTTTACAAGAATTTGTTTTGTTTCAAGTTTGGGTTCAATCTTTTAACATGCTGTTGAAAGAGAGACACCGACACCAGATATTATTAACAAAAAACAGATTTAATAATGCTCCACTTGAGATTAGACCAGAGCTAGTCATTAACAATGGCAAATATGATATTACTCGAAGTATTCTACGGTAGCATTTATAACATTCTTTTACACACCAAATATTTTTATGATAAAATTTGTAATATTGTACTAATGCTTCAACAGCTTGTTTTGGAATTTCTTCTGAAATATGATTGAAATCGATGATATGAATTTCCATTATACAATTTTTTTTATACAATATTAAAAGTTCTAGTACCAGCAATCGAATCAAGAAACTCACGGAACTTATTATTGTTAGGATCAGCTATTAAAATTCTGTCTTTGTCATAAACATCTGACGAAGTACCCTTATATCGTTCATCTGTTAGTACCTCATTTTTCTTTAACCAACTATAGGAATCAAAAGTATTTCCTACTTCAACCGCATACAAATCTGTTTTATTCACCAAATTACTGTAATCGCTTTCTGTTTCATCAATATACCCCAATACCAAGCTTATTTGATTTAACGTGAAATTTTTTAAAACAAGATGTTGTCTGATAATTGCATATGCGACCACAAAATTTGCTAGCATTAATTTTTTAAACTTGTCTAGTTCAATTTCTAGAAGACCGATAGATGCAGCTACTTTTAACATTAATTTTTCCATATGGTTTTGTGAGTATTTTCTTGATTTCATTGTAATAATTTCGTAATGACAATTGTCTAGAGAGCTGAAATGATGGGAATGGAATATCATCTTCTTCACTTATGTCGTAATAAGAATCAATTTTTACTTCCAACTTTGTTTGTCGGACTTCGTCAAAAAACTTTCTTTGCTCAATATCATTAAGATCACCAATTTCATTGTCAAAATCTTTGATTATTTTTAGAGACCTGTCAACAATAATCGGATCAAATTCTGGGTCTTTTTTTACGTATCATTGGCATAATTGCGTTTGTGTACACTTTAATAATTAACTCGGTGTCTGGTGTTATAGTAACGATTTTAAGTAGGGTTTCTTTATCGTGGTAGTACATACGGAGATATTTAAAAATATTTCGTTTTAAAAAACTATTATATAATTTCTTGTTTCTTTTTATTCCCATTATTCTAGATTCTGCTAGTCTGTCGAGACTATCGTGGCTAGCGTTTACTTGTCTTTTCATATCTTCTCTTTCACCATATGCTCGTTCTTTTATTAAGTCCGATTTTATTATCAAATCTAAATTTCCAAAATCAAGCTCGAGCAATATGTTTTTAAATATAATTTCAACTTGTTTAAATTCTTCTAGACAATCATCAGGATAGCAATAACTGTATACCGCTTCAAAATTTAGTTGTGGCCCCCGCATATACATAACTCGAACAAAATTGTTTCTTCTTCTGACAATGGAGAGTTTATCATTGGAATTGAAAATTATTTTCTGGTATTTATCGCACGTGCCGCTAGTGAATCATCTCCAACATCTTTTCTCGGGTTAAAAATATAATCATAAAATTCTGTCGAAATGTATGTCAACGATTGTGTTAACATTCGTTCTGACATTATTTTATAGCATTAGATCAAATTTGTTCACGATGATCATATCTGATCATCAAGTGCATATATTTGAAATGCTGTTAGTCCTGGAAATGGATGTTCAGCAGCGATAACATGAACTCGAAAATATAAGAGTACTTGTTAACAATATTTTCTGTCGGAATCGTAAAATATTGTGTTGTTGTAATATACGTATTTACTGCATTATATAATATTACCCAGTCGATATCACTGTTTGATCCTTCAAATTGCCAATTATAAATTCGACCAACACTAGAGTTGAATCAGCCTCGCAAAAAAATTGCCAAATAGCAACTGCAGTAGGGCATTTAATTTTGATCCAAAAATTTTCAACTTCTCCGTTGGTCGTCCACTCATGTCTATCAGAGAAAGCGGAATAAGGATAATTTTCAGGATAATATGATAATGCGCTTACCTCAAACCCAACTCGGTTGTCAGTTGCTTTAAAAAGTGTTGGAATGTACCCAACATTGTTTTTAGTTCGTTTAATACCACTAGACAGTCTATCAACATACACTTTATTTGTCAGATCATTATGGTTAACTGGAACATATGTCGTAGTTATTTTTTTGTCTCTCGTGTTTATGTTACCTGTCACTAGTCCACCAGATCTGTTAAAATATGGGGTAAGTTCTTCTTTTAACTGAGCATAACTAATAGCATCAGTTTCATTAGCTGGTGGCGAGGTTGTTGGTAGTCCAGTTATTTTTGAATTTGACATAGACAGGTTACCTGTCACTGTATCACCGGCTTTGTTAAGTTTATTATCGTCAACGGATTTTAGTTGCGCATAACTTACACCTTGTGTGTTATCAACATTTGCTGGCGGATATACAGTTTCTAAACCTAACACCCTTAGACCTGACATGTTAATATTACCTGTAACCGCTCCACCGGTTTTATCTAGTTTGTTATTATCCACATACCTCAAATGTAAATAACTTACCGCTTGAGTTTGATTTAAGTTTGCTGGTGGATATCCAGTCTCCAAATTTATAATTTTTTTCCCTGACATATCTAGGTTGCCGCTTAAAGTTCCGCCAGATTTATCTAGTTTATTATTGTCGACGGATTTTAGTTGTGCATAACTAACAGCTTGTGTATTAACAACATTTATTGGCGGATACGCTGTTTCTAAATTTAGCACTCGTTGATTTGACATAAACAGGTTTCCTGTCATTGTATCACCAGTTTTTTTTTCAGGTAACCAGATAAATCAATCTTGCCGTTTGTTATTGTACTTATAGCCGACGAATCTCCTAATGTTGTTCCAAATTTTGTATAATAGCTCATTATTTATTTATTGTCTGACAATTTTTATATAACAACAATGGCAAAGTTAACGACAACGTCGTCACCGATATTAAATTTTGATACAGAGCGGTTGGTGAAACATAAACATAACAATGAACTTCCAGATTGTCATTATCTTATTGTTAGACGAACTGGATCGGGAAAAACAAATTTGCTTATGAATTTACTTCTTGGAGATAATTTTAACTACGATCGAGTTTATATTTATACAATTAATCCACAACAAGATAAGTACGAGCTACTTAACGAATATAAAAACAAACTTCGTGATGATCTTGATGCTGGTGAAGATTTTCTTATTATCAAACAACCAGAAGAACTTGTTCCAGTTAATCAACTTGATTCGTCCGAACATAAGATAGTAGTTTTTGACGATATTCCGCTAAATAATGAAGAGATGAATAAAATAAGATCATATTTTTCACTGTCACGTAATAAGAAATGTAATTCTGTTTATTTAGCCCAAGGTTTTTATAATGTTGACAAATTTATCAGACGAAATACTGGATGTTTAATATTATTTCCTGGACTAGACAATGTTGATGTTAGAAATATTGCAAACGAGCAATGTGGCGACGTAACAAAAGATAATTTATCGAACTTTATCATAAAGCAACAGCGGATAAATATAACTTTTTCTTTTTTGATAAACAAAAAAATAATCCAACTAAAAATGTTTTGTTGTTGTATTGAAAACTATCTGCAGTAAGATGTCTTCCACTTCTTAAATGTTTATAAAATTTATATATAATAAAATGGACAAACGAGCAAAGTACAGAAAACACATAGAAGATCTAAAAAAAAAAAAATTGCTCAAAATCTCAAGCAGCATTTAAGCAGCGAGTACAGCAAGCACGACGTGGACAGATAGTTGTCGCAGAAGCAACAGCTATGATTCTCAAACCAGTTACTGAGGCACTACTTGGAAAACAACCTGAAACTAAACCACTATCAAAAGAAGAACTTAAGCGACTACAGGAAAAAGGTTTACTGGGATTAGTCAAGGAACAACAAGAAGCAGCTGCTGCAAAAATTGTTGCTAGATCTGACGAAGAAAGAAGAAAATTAGCCGAAGCACTTGTAGCAAATATTACTGCTCCTGTTGCTAGACGAAATGAACTAAATCAGCTGATCAATAATCCAATTTTATTTGAACGAAAATTATCTGAATTAACCACACATGAAATTAGGACTGTTTTAGGAAAGTTATCAGAAAAATTAGAGAATATTGAAAAAGAACAAGAAAAAATTGGAGAGTTAGCAGTAAGGGTTTTAAATGTTGACGAAAAAAGACGATTTTATTGAGAAAAAGCACATGACAAAATAACAAAATCCGAATACAATACTTTTATAGAAGAAAATAATATTAAAGATGTTGATAAATTAAAAACTTGGCCAAAAGAAAGATATGATAAACTTATTAATGATTTAAATGCAATAATGAATGATGGCTTTACGTCTAATGCTGAATTAGAAACAACTAATGAAGAAGAACATATGTCGCAACTCTCTGGTAATATTAGAGCTGGTACTATTGCTAGAGTATTTCAAAGAACAGCTACTGAAAATAGATACACAATGTTTGGCAAGGGTTGGGATTTTTATAGGAAATTTAAAATAAATGATGAAAATCGCATAAAAGATGCTAAAACGCTAAAACGTATATTTAGAACTGATAGACCAGAGAGCGCACAATTTCCAGCAGAGATTGAAAAACCACTAGTTATAACTCCAGCGGAAACTGAAAGAAGGAAGCAAATTGAAAATTTTAAACGTTGAAAGAAAAAATAGGTTTATCAGATTATGATACTTTTATAAAAGAAGATAATATTAAAGATGTTGATAATGTTGATAAATGGTCAAAAAATGAATATGATGTTTTAATATTATTATTATTACATAAGATAACTAAAGATGGTAATCAAGCTTTAGATAAAGTTGATAAAGCTGAAGAAATAGATATGTCAGAACTTTATAAACAATCTAGAGATGGTGTTATTGCTGGTGTCTTTAAATCTGCTGTAGAAAAATTTAGATCTGGAAGACCTAGTGAGAAAAAGTCTAATTTTAAAAGTGTATTTAATTATTTTGATGGAGAGCGCATTAAGAAAATGGAAAAAGAAAAAACAGGAACAGGGGTAAAAATATTTGCATCAACTGCCGAAATGATAGGCAGATTAATGCTGTTGATATCATCAAAAGAAGCTGGAAATGTTGGTGCTGAAATTGATAAAGAAATTATTGACATACTTGATCATTTAAGATCGAAAAATTTATTAACATCTGACGAATACGAAACTTGACACGGTGACTTAATTTTGTAAATGTCAATTTTGTAAATGTCAATTTTATAAATGTCAATTTTGTAAATGTTAATTTTATAAAATAAATGAATATAATAAATATAAATGTCAACAACATTATTACTAGACTCTAGTACGGCCGCGATAGCCAACGCTAAAGATAGCGCAAATTTTTCAGTAAGTTATATTCCGCCAATACAACTTGATACTGAAAAACAGTATGAAATTGGACTAATTTCATGTTCGTGTTGGCATTCTACGGCTAACGTGAAAACTGGAGTAAACGATGAATTTACGTCTAATCCTGGTGCTTGGGTAACATTTAAAATTCCACAGGGAGCCTACAACGTAACTGATTTAAATAAGACGATATGCGAATTAATAACGAAAAATGGAGGAGTTTCAGACAATTTTGAACTGGTACCGAATTATAACACATTACGCGCCAGAATGACATTAAAAAGTAATTTGATAATAGATATTTCATCAGCAACAAGCATAGCGTCGCTGATTGGATTTACTCACAAGCAATACGGATCTGTAGCAGAACAAACTATAACATATGATGGTGATCTGCCAGTAAATATAACTGACGTAAACACAATATTAATAAATTGCTCCTTTACATCTGGATCTTACTCAGCCCAGGGTAGTAAAGGACAAACGATATATAGTTTTTCGCCAGATGTTCCACCGGGATCGCTCATGCAAATTAGTCCGGGGCAAGTTATTTATTATCCGCTAAATGTTGAAAATCAAATAACAGCAATAAATATGCAGTTGACTGATCAATCTGGACGACAGCTGGATCTGAATAACGAGGTTGTTACTTACTATTTACACTTACCAGCGTAAAATTATACAACCTCAGATATAATGAAACAAAAAAAAAATTACCGAAGAAAAATAGTTGGTGGATTTTTAAGAAATATATTTACTAAAATTATTGAAAATATTCCGGGAATAGCGCATAAAGTTGCACCAATTGCACTTGACGCGTCAAAAGCTTTTGCAACTGGAGCTGCATCTGCTGCTGGAACTGCGGTGGGACAAAAAATAACTGCTAAAATTAAAGGAGAGAAACCTGCGGTTTCTGCGACAATCAAACAAGTTATATCAGAAATCGCTCCAACAAAAGAAACTCAATAAGCAATGATAACAACAACAAAAAAACATTTATCACCAAAAGATTATACAAAAGTTAATATCTAAAGGAACAGCGCCGCAATAATAAAATTTTATATAATCTAATAAATAAAAAATGTCTGTTAAAAATTATCTCGATTTATCAGAAACTTATGACATCGATGACACTGTAACAGAATTTGAATATATTGAGTATCTCGATGAAAATTCTAATGAACCAAATAAATCTGGTGTCAGAACATTTAATACCCGAGACGAAGATGTATTTCTACTGCCACACCAAGCAATATTGGAAGTTCGCGGCCAGATTATGACAGTAGCTAATCCACCTGTCGCAATTGCAGCTGGAAGAGAAGTAGCTCTTATAAATGATAGCTGGTGTTTATTTAAAAGTGCCAGATATCAGCTAGCTAATCAAACTGTCGAAGATATTTCAAGTCACCTGCAAGTTGCAAGTACAATCTTAAATATTATTTCGTTTTCCGACGATTACTCCAGATCGACTGCAACTAATATGATGTGGTTTAAGGATACTGGACGTGGTGCAGCTGAATCGACCGAACTTTTCTCGAAAGGTGTTTTAGCACACGGAGCTGATGCCGCTGCAGATGCTGTAATTGTAAGAACTTTTCTTATTGTCAATGCAGCCGCGCTAGGTATAGCCGCGCCAGCCGCAGACGCTGATGCAAATGCTACAAGAGTTTCACTTATTGCCGCTTGTAATAATCTCGGTATAACACCACCAGGAGCAGCTGCAAACGGCGTTGGAATGTTAGATTCAGTTAACGGGACAATTAGCGTAGGAAATGTACGTTACAATGAAGGTTTTGCTAGGAGAAAAGAACTTGCAGAAGGATCACATCAAATTACAATGATGCTGCCGTTAAGTACAGTATTTGGCTTTTGTCGCGACTACAACAAAGTATTTCGTGGAGTTAAACATACACTTATTTTAGATCGGGCAGAACAAAATGATTGTTTATTTACAGTTTATCATAAATAAACTTGCGCTGTGGATGCCACGAATAACACCATCAATCACTAAAATGTCAGAATTAAATAGTATACTCGATAAACATACAAACAGAATTTATTTTCAGCAACATAAAATATATCAGACAGCAGTTCCGAATACTACCGACTACACATGGCGAGTTAAAACAACATCAAGTGAACAACTATCGAGGTAATTATTTGTTGTATTTCAGCAACAAGCGCGACGTGGTAACCAACAACAAAGTAATGCAATATTTGATAATGCTGATGTTAGACGAATATATGCTAGACTAAATTCAAAGCAATATCCAGAACGAGCAATAGAATGTAATTTTGCAGATAACGCTAATAAAAATATTACTTGACCTTACATGTACCTGCTCGACGCAGTGCAAAAATATCAGGATGTTGGAGACGGATCTCAGATATCAGTAGAGGAATTTCGTACACTTTATCCGATATTTTATTTTGATGTTAGTAAACATAGCCAGCGAGCAGTCGACTCAACAGTTGATAGTGAAATTACTTGGACACTTGGGGCAGTTCCAGTAGCGCAGTTGTACGTGTACGCGTTAGTGATCAGCGACAGATCTATTACGATTGATTCTGTTGGAAGTAAAACGACAGTACAAGTTTAAAAATTGGGAAAATTATAAATAATTTTCTAACAGGTAATTTTACCAATTTTACAAGTTTAATCTGTAATCTCTATATAATGACAAAATATATTGTGAAAGAAATATATTTCACTGATGGTCAAGTTAAAAAATTAGCAGCTGCTGTAGCGAAGCAGAGGCAGGTATTATTAAAAATCAACCCTAACAATGAAGGTGTTTTGGGTACTTTAACAAAATTAATGTTAACCAAAAAACAAGTAAATAAATATAATCGCGGCAAACCTTTTGTTTTAAATTTAAGTGCCACACAAATAACTGCGATGGCAAAACATGGCGGCTTCTTTGGTCCGGCACTATCTGTAATGGCCAGAACGTTAATACCAAAACTTTTGCCGGTGTTAGGTACATTAGGATTAGCAGCAGCGTCTGGCGCAGTATCTGATGCAACGAAAAAAGCAGTTGAAGGTCATGGAATCGTTCGCGGTGGTGGTATTGTTGGCCGTGGAATAAAGAAACTTTCAGTTAAAAATTACTAGTACTTTTGCAAGTTTAACTTTTCAGTTTAATTTTATGTGGACGATAAATATAATGCCACGACGAAAAACAGCAAAAAGAAAGACAACGAAAAAAAAAAAAAAAGACGCGA